>JASDQU010101565.1:966273-978399 GCA_032191745.1 Picea mariana | reverse complement strand
GGTTACTAACCTAGGGTCTTTATCAATATATGTCTCAGATCACATATCCCAGGAGTGCACTGGGTGCCCTAGATCTCGTCTAGGGTCTTAGCCATCCTCCAGGAGAATGGCTCTCGCTGCTGCATGTAAATTCAACAGAGATGAACTGGCTGCAATTGGGGAGACAATAGATGATTCATAATTGGTGAAGATGACACTCAAAGGATTCATGAAGCAATGGACACCATTCATCAAAGGTCAAGAAGAACTTTGAGATGAAGATCTGAATGGAGGCCTTCACAATATCGATGATGAGAGCATTGATCTTGCTAGCCAGACAAAGAAGGGAAAGTTCAAGAAGACTGCTAGTGGAGAGTCTACCTCTCAAGACGATAAGAAGAAAGGCATGAGAAAAGTCAAGTGCTTTGCATGTCACAAATTTGGGCATTATGCAGGTCAATGTTCGAACAAGAAGGGTGGAAACGAGACACAACTAGAGGTAGCTGCGTCGACAAAGGCTCAAGTTGATGAGTTTTCCAAAAAGTTTGAGAATGAATTCCTACTTGTTTCCCATCTTTCCTCAGGCACCATATCAACTGGTGCATGCCTACTAGATAGTGGAGCCACATGTCATATGATAGGAGCATGAGAGATGTTTGAGAGCTTCACAGAGTCAGACTCAGATGTTTATGTGGAACTTGGTGTGGGCACCAAGCATGCAGTAAAGGGATCTAGGACAGTGCCATTCCAGATGGAGTTAGGAGGCGTGTTGAGAGTGATGGATGTGCTATGTGTGCTATAACTCAGGAGGAGTGTGCTCACTGTCTCAACGATTGAGAAGAAGAGCTTTGACGTACTATTCCAGGATGGACAGACACTGATCAAGCCTAGAGGATCTGGCTCATACACAACAACTATTCTTGGAGTTAGAGAGCGCAACTTGTATAGGATAAAGGGACAACCTATGTGAGCAATGGCGAGCAACATAGTGGTAGAGATCAAGGAGAAGGTGGCTCTGAAGGTTGAGCAACTTAGAGGGAGTCAACCCTCAGGTTCAAGTGCGAAGGAGCAGCCTTTCAAGTCTGTCAAGGAGTCATGGTACAAGATGGCCATGCAGGATGCTCTGGAGCAGGAGGCTTCTAGGAGCATGTTCAAATGGAAGTCTTTAGAGAAGGGTCAGAACGAGATGGCAAGGATAACTTTCTGTTCAGAGGGAGCAACTGATCAGGTGGATTGGAGAGCAACCATGGTAGCATATCTGATAGTGAAGATAGATCCTCATCCACCACTACGTGGTAGAAGTACCTTCCTCGCTAAGAGGAAGTGCTGATGTATTTAGCATCAGACAGGTACTTCCACATTGGCTTGGTGTCTTGTATGTGGAAGTCGTCACTAATACCTCTCAGGACTAAGGGAATTTACTTTAATTGAGTAATAATTAAAGTGAATGACCTTTTAGAATTAATGGAATTTAATTAAGTTAAATGCCTAAGTTTTTGGCATTAGTAAATTAAGTGAGTTAATTAAATCCTAGCCATTAGATCTAAAGTGAAGGTGAGATTTAATCTCATCTCTTGATCACTTTGGAGATCTAGGGTTTTGGATTTAGGGTTAACTCAACRTTATAAAAGGTAGCCTAACTGAGAGGATGAGACACACRGAGTGAGGAGATCTCATTGATTGGGCGAGGAGGACATTTCATCCAAGTGTGAGTGGGCAAGGTCAGAGGAAAGGACCAAAGGGGCAACAAGGGAGATAGCAGCCAGGTAGGCTAGGCTATTTGCTGTTATYGTATTTTTCTCAGATGGGCCATTATCCTAGGACGGGAGCCCAAGATTTTATTTAATAAAATCAACTCAGAATTGGTTTTCCCTTTGGGGTTTTTCTAGGGGTGATTTACTCAKAAATATCTTGTGTGCAATGTGTTTGATTTTTGTTTTCTTTGCTTCCACTGTAATTCGTTAATAACTCAGCTGTGCATTTATTCAATAAGTGATTTATTCAGAATTAATTGCCTGGTGCTGGGTTTAAGAAATTATCAATTCTTCCCCTTAGCCTTAGATGTTAGGAGAGACAGGTTGTGTTGCTCCTTTTCTTCTGCCAAGATTGTACAACCTAGCCCTATTAGCCCCGAGCACTCTCCAGAGGACATCATCAGGCTTTGCATTGGTTCCTTCACATTGATAGATGGAAACAAGGATGCTTCCTCTCCCTCTGCCTCTTTTTATTTCCAGTTGTGATGTCAATATTGAGCTTGGCCCTTTAGCCTCTTAGGGTTCTTCACTTCTACTTTGCCTAGCTCATGCTCGTTTTTCTCTTTTGGTGTTTTATGTATCTTTTTTACTTGTTCAATATTTTAGCATCTAGTAGTGTTGTAGTTTTGCAGCCATCCACTATATTCTCTAGTGCCATTGACCTATTCCTTGGGCATTTGTGGACACTAATAAAATTATCTTATCTTATCTTATCTTTGTGATGGATATGCTTGCCAAAACAAATGCATCAATTGAACCTTCTGCAAAATGTGATGAGATTCCTTAGGCGATAGGCTCTTGCTCTGATACCATGTTAGGAAATTGATGCAATACAGAAAGAGAAAGATATGAGAAAATAAATTGTTCAACATGCTTAATTTCTTCATGGAAAATGGCATTAATTTATAGTACACGAGTTGCTAAAATATAATAATAGTCTGCTTTATCTTCTTTCTAGCTTTTTCCAATWTTTTTAGTTTACCTTTTCTCGTGTTATTCATGCACTTTTTTATTGTTATTATCCTTAACATGTGGATACAAATTACTGATTATAAACATTTAAATAATTCACAAAATAKAAATTAATTTCTCTAACAGGGCCATGCATGTTATAGTGACATGGTCAATAATATTWTACTTGATACAGGATTTGCTATTGTGTGGAGCATATGCACGGATTGAGGCAGCTGCTGGTAACATTGATCTGGCACGTAAAATTTTTGATATGGCTCTCTGCTCAGTTACTGATCTATCCTTGGTATGTATATCTATTTGACTTTAAGTATGCATAATACATATACATGACTAGAGCAAATTTCAAGCCAACCCTTACTATTTCATGCTTTATAGATGGAATTGTTTTCTCTATTTATTTACACAACGTCTTGGATTACTTTAAGGTTTACTGGTGGCAATTTTTCTGTTTGATAAACTACATACTAGCAAAATTTCTATTTGAATATAACATCGATGAAGTTCATAGAAATAGGGCATTACACAGAAGTGATGTACTGCTTCTCTTATGCTTTGGGAGGAACACCTTATGTAGTCGATGGCCTAGTTGTTTCAAATTGTGTAAAGCATTGATTTCATGTGGTACATTATGTCTTTACTGCTGAGTATATATTCTCGACAGATTAACTGCATATTTGTTAGCATCTGTACTCGATATGCATCCTTTTCTTCTCGGTTTACTTGAGTTAATCCATGAGCATTTGTTCCACTTGTTTTACTTCTCATGTCTATATATTTCTATATATGGTTTTAGCACATTTTTATATTTGTTAAAACTTAAAAGGCTCTTCTCATGGAAGTTGCTATATGGGAAGGTGATAAAACTAATCCTTTGATAGGAAAACAAGCTAATGTTCAACACTTTTTGAGCAGAATACCTTTTCTTCTTTTCTTTAAATGGATTCATTAAATAGGACTGAATTTGAAATTTGAGTTCAACAAAAGTGTAGAAAAAAGTATACGACTTAGAGGAAAAAACATACGACCTAGTACTAAGTGCTAGCTGATGGTCTATGTAACAATATTATAAGATTGATAAATGCTATCAAATGTTTCTTTGCTATCATAGAAAGGACAAGACATCAATGTGTCTTTCTGAAAKKTGAGTCGTGACTAGTCAAGGATCCAGTACTAAGTGCTAGCTGATGGTCTATGTAACAATATTATAAGATTGATAAATGCTATCAAATGTTTCTTTGCTATCATAGAAAGGACAAGACATCAATGTGTCTTTCTGAAAGGTGAGTCGTGACTAGTCAAGGATCCAGTACCTAGTAAAGTGGAAGCTCAACTAAAGTGATGTTTAATTGTAATATGTGTAATTGAAGAGGCAATCCATTTCCAAATTTCTTAAACCCTTAGGCAGCACAAAAACAGCTTCAAGATTTTTTTTAGCTTGGGACACATGATACTTGGTGGCTTTGAGGCAGTTATAAACAATGTTGGCAGTTGAACACCTTCTAAAGCTCATTTTGTCTATCAATTCCTCTTTTATGAAATGCTTGCTAGAAAATAATGAATTAAATCTCAAGACAAATGCCAACCAAAGGGGGGGCTCAATGCCTTGTTGCAAACAATTTCTATGAAATCTTGCACTTTTATGAGGACAATTTTATTAATCTTCTTAAACTATTGTGTTTTGAGCTACTTGTAGGAGAGCTTTCTTTTATCTTATGCATCATGCAATGCAAGATTGTTGACCCCTCTTTCTTATAGAATTTCTTCGATTGGGCCAACATGGGCATGATGTGGAGAACTATATTAGGGGTTGCTCTTTGTGCAGTAAGCAACAAATAGGAAGTTGGGCGTGTATGCATTGTTTCAAACCAACCAGATCATCAATTTTTATATCAATGGGTTTCTTTGGGGTTCTTCTCACTACTTCAAAACAGAATGACTACATAGTGGTTGTAGTCATGAAATTCAACAAGATGGCCATTTTGATGCTATGTAGGATGGCTGAAATAGGGCAAGGRACTAACATGTTCTTCAAGCATGCTTTGGTAAATTTCAGATAGACAAGATTCATTGTGTCAGATATGGACAACAGATTCCCTAGTCTCTTGTGTAATGCATTATGGTTGCTCGTGGATACCAAACCGAAGAAGAGTACAACCTTACCCCCCACAAACAGAGGGACAATAGAAGYGGCAAATAGGATCATGGTGCAACTGCCAAGAATATATTGTCACTGGCTCCTGAGTCCTGAATATGTGGGATGAGTGATTCCCATACATTTAATACAACTACTAGGAGCCATCGATGACTCCAGCAAGAAATTACCCTTTTATACATATTGGGGTTTTCAGGTTTTCAAGTACAAGCACCATTATGCATGGTTGTGCAAACCACTCTGTCAAGGAGTCAATAGGAAATCGCTGAACATTGTTAGGCAGAAAAGTTCACTGAATACATCCTAGAACTGCATTGATTGTTGCAGGAGGTGCTGAAAAAATCCCAGTTGTACTAAGATTGACATGATACATCCTGGCCAAGATACTGCATTTTTTAATTCTGCGAGGCCTTGTGAGTTTTTCAAGAGTAGCTCCCTCACTTGTTTCCTCGTGGTTGGATTGATAGGACAAACCCCCCTAAGCTTAGTTGAATATTGTGTAGGATGCGAAAGTGAGGGTACAAACAAGTATATGTGAGGCTCTCTTCATTCATCTTTTTTCTCTTGGATTATTATGGTATTATGCTAGAGTGGCTAGTGTTTTTATTGTTGGAAATGGCCCCTTTTGAGTACAAATCTTTGCATAGGAGAAGGGACTAAGTGCGAGAAGTTTATGCCTCCTTAGCCCTTGATGTAATCTTCGATATTGAGGAAGATTTCTGCTGTAATGAAAGATTTGATGTGGCACATGTTAATGGCTTGTTATCGCATAGTTTGTACTTGGAAGTAAAGGATAGGTGAAAGAAAAGGCAAACTGGCGAAACTGAGACTATCCTACCGCTGTCACCTTGATGGGATAACTCTTTCTGTTTAGGGTGGTAGGCCCAGGGGAGATGTCCTCGGTGACCTGGGGTTTTGAGAAGGCTTATGGCTAAGTAAAAGTTTCCCCACTCACAAGTCACCACCGATCATAATGTCTGGCTAAACAACCAATAAAGATAAAAAATAACCAGAAGTRTACCTGCCCGAGACAAAGCAACAAGAAAAACTATATATGTGCAAGATCACTTGCTGGTTAGTACTTCATATAATCAAGGACTTTCTGATATAAAGCAATTGATAGATAATATTGATGAAGCAAATCAATGATGTACAATAGCGATGATTACAATATATTACTTCACAATAAATGCTAAAGAAGCTTCACAATGAGCAATAATGATTTATCATCAATGTCAAATACCAACATTCATTAGAAGCAACGACTAGCCAATCTTTCAATTTGCTCAAATAAAGGATTAAATGCTGCAAAGTATAAGTATAACTCAAATGGATAACAACAGCATTAGGGTTAGTAAGTTAATCTAGGCTAGGGTTAGAAGATGTTAATGATTGTTCAAGAGTATTTGGAAGTTGTGATCAAAAGCACTCAAGTACAAGGTCTTAGATCAATGCGTTATTAGGGAAAATGGAGTCAAACTAGCTGCAAACGTTGAAGGATGAAATGATAATGGTTGGGCTAAAGACAAGAGAGATATGATGGTTGAAGTGTTACTAAGGCAAGGCTTCAACCTATCAACCCTAGGGGAAGACGACTCACTAAGGTGTAGTAAACCTAGGCCTTAGTGCGCCTTCCTCCTTCTTTAGCTCAAAGGGCAAAGTAAAAACGGCTAGCTTGAAGAGTGAATGGTAGAGTGTTGCTATAGCAAGGCTCTAACATCTATCTTCAACAAATAAAATGGCTCTTAGCATAACTTAGTAGGAACTTGAAACAAGGACACCAACATGTGCTTATTCCCTAGGGTTTTAATCCAACAAATTTCATTAAAATGCAAGTAAAAGATAACATAACCATTCAAATAAAAGAAGGATTGCAGAAATTCACTTACATTCATCAAGCATTCATTAAGCCAAACCCTAGTTGTAAACCTTCCACTAAGAAAATGCAGAAAATAGTCAAGAAATGCCTCCTTCAACAAGTGCACATCAATAATTTCAGCCAAAAACCCTAAAGGAGGGCGCAAATTTCAGACCTCACACAAGTGTGAGTGAAAGATCCTGAAAATAAGAGAGTTTTAGCTCTCTATTTATACAATAGAAATGACCTTAATTTAATTTTAGGTCACCAAAAGGCCAACATGGCCAAAATACACAATAATACTGTTTTACATTAAATGTCATAATTTAAAACCGTAATCAAGCAAAAGTGAAGACGTCATGCCCCTTTAGGGTGATGTTAGCCCTTTCTAGGCCAACATGGGCCAATTGGAGCAAAACGTTAGCCCTCCTTGGGCCTCTAGAAGCTGCCACATGTGCCAAACATGCCACAACTGCCTCCCAAAACTTCCATATCACTGGATAATGTCATAAGATGTTCTGGGTGACGTCATGGGCCTTCCAAGGCCAACGTCCCAGTGGAAAGGGCACAACCCCCCTGGGTAAGGTTCTGTCAGGCTGCTCTGTGGAACTTCCTCCTCTTCTCCGGTGCAAACCCCTCTGACCTGTCTCTGCCCCCTGCTGGGGTCTCAACATCCATCTGGTGGGCTCTCAGCCCCATGGAGGTCCGAACTAATCATCTCCCCATGTGTACCTGTCCAATATGGTACCTGTCCGTCGGGTATGATCCTGCACATCAACAGATACGCCCTCCATGGGCTCATAAGTCACAAGGATCATAGCAATGTCAATCACANACATGGCCAAAATACACAATAATACTGTTTTACATTAAATGTCATAATTTAAAACCGTAATCAAGCAAAAGTGAAGACGTCATGCCCCTTTAGGGTGATGTTAGCCCTTTCTAGGGCAACATGGGCCTCCTGGAGCAAAACGTTAGCCCTCCTTGGGCCTCTAGAAGCTGCCACATGTGCCAAACATGCCACAACTGCCTCCCAAAACTCCCATATCACTGGATAATGTCATAAGATGTTCTGGGTGACGTCATGGGCCTTCCAAGGCCAACGTCCTAGTGGAAAGGGCACAACCCCCCCTGGGTAAGGTTCTGTCAGGCTGCTCTGTGGAACTTCCTCCTCTTCTTCGGTGCAAACCCCTCTGACCTGTCTCTGCCCCCTGCTGGGGTCTCAACATCCATCTGGTGGGCTCTCAGCCCCATGGAGGTCCGAACTAATCATCTCCCCATGTGTACCTGTCCAATATGGTACCTGTCCGTCGGGTATGATCCTGCACACCAACAGATACGCCCTCCATGGGCTCATAAGTCACAAGGATCATAGCAATGTCAATCACATCCAATCATCAATTTTATTAAACATGTGCATAAAACCCCTTTTACCCAGTCAAGTGCTCAAAGACATTACACAAATCTGCAAGCCAAGTTTGGAAGAAGTGACATGGCGTCCTATTGGGCTAATGCTCACTGGATGTGGGATGTTTTCGGGAGAAGTCAAATCCAAGTCATGTGAGTGGATGAGGTGGATAAGGGATGTTTGGACAAGGGGTGCACTGATAGCAGGGAAATGCATGGCTTACCTGTGGGTGCCTCTATAGAGGGTGAGCTGCACCTGTCTCGGATGAAAATGTTTCCAAGCCCATTCATGCCTTTTATCTTTGTTTTTTATTTCTTTTTCTTTCAAGAAGCTAATCAGGGGACACTGCCCTGGCGTGGTGACCAATGGTGGCAATGTTACCCACAAGCACTTTCACGAAAATGAGAAGGCTGGCTAGTGATGAGACCCCCTTTCTCTTGGCTATGCCACCAAGAGCCACTACCCTGGCGTGGTAACCAACTGCTAGTAGTGTCATACTGCTAGATGCCCATGGACCTAATAGGCTGGCTCGTGATGAGACCCCCTATCCTCTGACTAGGTCTTGTTTTATTATTTTTTTATGGGTCCCTCTGTTTCTTGCTGAGAAGCCTTTTACTGTTTTCTCGGGGATCCCTGGGCGAAGCATATCGAGGTTTTATTTTTAGGCTTTTGTCTTTTGCCAACTGCTTTTACCGTTTGGGCCTTTAGCCCCTTCTTCCCACAAGGTAAGTTGCAACCCTTAAATAATTGGCCAACCTAATATCCAGACCAATGTAATGGGATGGATGAGCGGGAGTAAGATGGAAAATGGTAAGTATGACGGGAGCAGACGATGACTCTTCATGAATCCCCCCAGTGGAAACTCAAAACCTATGGGCACAAGCTTACTAGGGCATCCTGTCATTCCCCCCAGACACGGTCAAGTGGATAATTATAAGATCCAAGCACCCGTTAGAAACAAAAAGGACTAAATGCACATATTCAAAGGTTTTGAGGATCAAAGTGACACATACCATGATACCCGGACTCACTACCTCATGGAGCAAGATCCATCTCTGCTACAAGACCAAGCTGAGGTGATGGATGCTGCTGCTGTTGACAAAGTGGAGGTGCTGAAGGAAGAAAAGATGGGCCCTTCAGGGCCATGCTCAAGTCGATCTGGCTCTCGGTACTCCATGTCGAGGACCTGTGGGCCTCGAGACATAATCTCCTTAGTTATCCCTAAAGTGGGGGATAACAGGTACAATCACTGATTCAATAGGTTCACATGGTTGCATCGGATGATCAAGTTGTTCTTGTTCTTCATTCCGACTTTCTGGAAAATAGGTGCTTTCTTCTTTAGGCTCTTCATATTCTTCTTCTTCCATGGATTCTTCTATAGATTTCTTGAAGGCCATCTTCTCATTGAAGGTTACGTCTCTGCTAACTTCAATCTTATGTTGTTCTGGAATATAGATTCTGTAGGCTTTGGATGATTCATTGTATCCAACAAATATGCCCTTCTTTTCTGAGGGTTCTAGTTTCTTCCTTTTATCCTTGGGGATATGAATGTAAACAGGACACCCAAAGATTCTTAAGTGTTCCACATTGGGTTTCTTTCCTGAGAAGGCTTCTTCTGGAGTCATATCCTTCAATATGCGGTGGGGACTTCTGTTCTGAACATATATTGCTGTCATGGCTGCTTCTCCCCCTAAATACATGGATAAACCTTGATCGTTCATTAGTGCCTTCACAGTTTCCTCAATGGATCTATTCTTCCTTTCTGCTACACCAGTTTGTTGAGGATTATGAGGAACGGTTAGCTCCCTCCTAATCCCCGTTGATTTGCAAAAGGCAACAAATTATTTGGATGTGTATTCTCCTTCATTATCTGTTCTCAAAGTCTTGATTTTTGTTTCTGCTTTGAATTCTTGAAACTTGCTGAAAACTTCATCCTTTGTCTTCAAGAGATATAATCAAGTCTTTCTTGAGTAATCGTCTATGAAGATTACATAAAAAAGAGAACCTCCTAGAGATTTGAYTGGCATCGGACCACAAACATCTGAATGTATTAGATCTAGGATTTCCTTAGATCTATTATTGCTACTTGAGAATGTCTTCTTAACMTTTTTRCCAAGAGCACATCCTCTGCAAATTCCTTCATGTGTAGATTGTAGTTCTGATATTCCTTCAACCATTTTCTCGAGGAAAGGTAATGCTTGATAGTTAAGATGAACATACCTTCTATGCCAAAGTTCATTGGGATTGACTTCATCATGTATAGGAGCTTCATYATTATGTTTTAGTAGTTTGTACAATTTGCCTTCACGAGTTCCAATAACTCTAGCATTCTCTATGCTGGAGTCTCTATACCAAGATAGTACTTCACCATTTACAAAGGCTATTCTATTTTCTTTGTCTTCTAGGCAAGATATGGATACAAGGTTCTTTTCTAAACCAGGTACATATAAGACATTACTCAAATGAACATTGTTACCTGATTTCAATTTGATGGAGGCTTGACCAATTCCTTCGACTGGATAGGTGTTCTTGTCTCCAAGTTCTACCTTGTAGGATGTCTTCTTTTCATTCAAACTGGAGAGTCTGACTCGGTCTCCTATCATATGTCTGGAAGCTCCATTGTCAATTATCCACATGTCATCTTCAATAGTTTCTGTAAGATCTGAATAGTGTAGATGATCTGTCTTTTCATTCATGATTTTTGTTGACCGATAGCTGGTCAAACTTTGACCTTGACTAGTCAAACGTTGACTTTGACCCAAAATCTCAACCTTGACGTTTTTGCCTTCTGAGAGTGCCAATAGGTGCGCTGGACTAAGGCGCACTAGATTATCCTCTCCTTGAGTAAGGTGTTCCATCATAAGGTGTTGGGCAAGAGTTTTTAGGGTTTGCAACTGCACCTGCTAGTAACCCTAGCGACAATGCTTCAGTAACTGCACCTGCTAGAAACCCTAGCGACAGTTCTTCAACGAGCTTGATAATCTTATGCCTTAGCTTCCTTCCAGTGGTTAGACTGACTGAAGGAGGTGTGGGCCCATAACCTGTTAGAAAAGTGGGTGTGCTTGTTTAACCACAGACAATATAGCAATATTGTCACCCAACCATAGGCACAAAGGCCACCCCTGAGCACCTTAACCTTGACATAGAGAAGAATTTCGGTAGCAGATCAATAGCCAACCAAGGCTAGCGCACCAAGCAAAGATAACCAAAGACCAAGAGAAAGTCCAAGCCAGAAAGCGAAATACAAGTTGCAGCAGCTGCAGCTGCACSTCCTCTCCAAACTTGCGCACTACAGGTCTTATGCAGTTGCGAGTGAGTGAGGCTCAAATGAGCTCTAGCGCTCTCTATTTATACTGCTCCATCTTGACTGGCTGGGTCGACTTCTCTTCCTGGGGTCTAATAACTCAATATCAATTATTCTCTTTAGGCGACTTGTCTTCTAGGGTTATTGTCCAAGGCTTTAGGGTTTCTCTTGCTTCCYGGAATATTCTAGTCTCGTCGAAGGTTACAAGTGGAGGYTAATACCTCCCGCAACTACCATAATATCAACAAAACCCTCACTAGTTTCYGTGCCAATGCTGCTGTCCTGAGGCTGAGGGTTAGGGCATCCCTTGCCCCCTCAAACCCTCCACTGCCTCTGCAACTCCTTGCTCCAGATTGGCTGAGTCCTTCCAGCTCTTCTTGTTGTCCAAAATCTGCCCTCAAGGGCTGTCCAAAATTTACTCCAAGCGACTGCTGACTCAGCCCCTTTTCTCTGACTTGATCAACCTTCTAGGGCTGTCCAAAGGCTGCTGTCACACACTTGTAACAACCCCTTATCTTCCCAGACACTAGCTGCTGTTGCAGCCCTTAAGCTGTCTTCAATTCTGCTGCTGTTACCCCTGTAATAGCCCTCAAATCTACTGCTGTTACCCCTGTAGCAACCCTTCCCTCAAAACTGCTGCTGTTATCCCTGTAACAGTCCTCAGGACAGTGTGTTGTTACCCCTGTAACAGCC
>JASDQU010101565.1:955174-966253 GCA_032191745.1 Picea mariana | reverse complement strand
CCCAGACACTAGCTGCTGTTGCAGCCCTTAAGCTGTCTTCAATTCTGCTGCTGTTACCCCTGTAATAGCCCTCAAATCTACTGCTGTTACCCCTGTAGCAACCCTTCCCTCAAAACTGCTGCTGTTATCCCTGTAACAGTCCTCAGGACAGTGTGTTGTTACCCCTGTAACAGCCCTCAAAACAGCCTGCTGTTCACTTGTCCAACCCCACAAAATTCTGCTACAGACCTCGAGAAATAGCCCTCCTGACAGCTGTCACAATGTTCCAGCTGTCGACACAAGAGTCTGCCTACTGCCAACCTGTGGCAACCCTCTTGCTGCTGCTGCTACTCCTTCCTGGGGTCTGCAGTAGCCTACCACAGGCTGGCTGAGCCTCCTAACAGCCTACAACCACCTTTTGCTTGCTGGCCAAGCTTCCAGCAAGCCTGAGGCCACCTCCTTAGCTGCTGTCCCAACTTACAGCAGCCCTGTCACCCTAGGCTGAGGCACTTAGCTTGCTGTCCCAGCCTGCGGCAACCTTCTTAGCCTAGGCTGAACCTCCTAGGCCTGCTGTCCACCCCTTTTCTGGCTGTCTAAACCTCCAAACAGCAGCCTGGCAGACCCAAGCTGCCTTCCCTTGCTGGCCGAGCTTCTCTAGGGTCTACGGCTATGCTCCCTTAGGCAGGCCGAGCTCTCTCTAGGCTGCGGCTGCCTCTCCTAGGCAGGCCGAGCCTACACTTGACCTGTAGCAGCCCTCCTAGCACCAGTACCTGCCCAAAACAAAGACAAGACAACAAACATGAGGCCCAGTGGCCTCTCTCCATGGCTGCAACTGAGATCACCAAGGATGGACTGAAATCACCAAGCTCTCTTCCTTTTGTCTCCACAATTATTAAATGTCACAATGACCTCTCTCCTTTATATACAAGTCTGAGATAAATTTCTATCCTTAAAATTACCCCTTATCAACCTAATTCCAATGAAATTATTATTAGGAGAGATGTTAATTTTGATGAAAGGCTCTCGGCCTGCGAGCCTAATTCGGCATGTGTGTCATTTTCGACGTCTATGCCATCTTCTCTTCCCAACTTTTATGTTAGTAATATTATTCTGGTTTCTTCTTCAATGATGACAGTAAGGATGAAAATCCACCTCCGCCTGCTCACCTTCCTTTTGTTGGTTATGTTATCCCACGAATTGTAGCTTGGGCAAAGCCCAACCCAAGTCACAAAGGTGGGATAACTACGGGAGACCCACTGTCACCTTAAATAGACACTCCCCTCACTTTAGTGGTGATGTAATCACCACAAGGGGAGAATCCCGGTGACCCTAGGGGGATTGAGATGGAAAGTGGGATGATGATGATGAACACCCCTATAGGTCGAGCTTGGAGATGAAGAAAAGGCTTGAAGATGAATCTTGTGAAAGGACAAGTGGTTGCCAAATGTTGAATACCTGCAAAACAATGTTAGCCTTGCCCGAAACAAGACAAAAGATGATAATCCAAGCCTTTAACCAAGGGGAATCAGCAAGAAACCTTCTTGTCCCAAAATTGCATTAATATGGAAATATATATCAGCAACAAATGATGTTAATAGCTGCAAATTTAACCATCCAAAATCTAGTACAAGATATCAGAAATAAAGCTAGCAATGACTAGTCAAACTTCCATTGATTTAAGCAAGACTTTGGTGGTGATTAGTGGGTTGTTATTGGATGTTATCAGAAAGTTATACACCAGCCAAATGGTTGTAGCAAACAATTGCTACAACAGCAAGATCTAGCCACAAAAATCAACAAGTAAACCGTGCAAATGATAGGCAATAACTAGTAGAACAATAATCTAGGTTCACAAGTAAATTTCAGCAGTAGATTAGAGAGTAAAGAGTGAAAGAAAAAGGGTTTTGTTGCAGCCCTAATGGCTGTAGCATTAGTTTGTAACAACAAAGAGAATTACTAGGCTAATCAAGACGCCCCTAGGGCACAAGAAAGTTTATGGCATATAGAATCAATTCCAACTTATACAATTGCAATATCTCAACATTTCACGTATACGAATGCAATGATTTTATATCTTTAATACAAATAGATTAGTGCCTTATCAATTGGGTTAATGGACTCTCTTGTGTAAGAGCTAGTTTTGTTATTTCTCTAGGGGTGTAAGCCCTTTTACTCCCTAGAGCAAACCTTTCTTAGATAGATTTCGTTCACAAAGCAAGTCCAAACAGATAAACCCTAGCTCAAAGGCTAGCTCAACCAAAAATACCACCACAGCTGCAGCAACAACACAATGCCAAGATATCGCACCACTACCAAGAGTAGCGCACAAGAGAGAGATACCAGAAACATTGAACAAGAAGAAACTCTGTTACTGCAGCAACTGCGTCACCTTCTCCAAACTTGCTCCTTGCTTCTGTGTAACTGAGAGAGTGTGAGTGAGTGAACAAATGAGCCAAGGCGCCTCCTATTTATAGTCTTCCCGACCACTTGACTGGGCCGACTTCTCCTCTGGAGAGGTGCCACTTCAATATTCTTTATTCTTCTAGGCCAACTTCTCTTCTAGGGTATTTTCACATCTGTCCAATGGATCTCTTGCTTCCGGAATCTTCTTCGTATCTAAGAAAGGTCATCTAGGAGGGAAAATTCCTCCCGCAGCTACCAAACATCAACACTCCCTCTTAGCTAGGGAGGTATCTTTCACGATGTCTTCATCTAGTAGTTCACTGACTACTCTGCAATCAGCTAGTAGCTCACAGCTCCCACAATGCCATCGACAACTCAAATCATCTGTCACAGTCTCTGCAATCAAGTAGCACACAACTACTCCCAATGTGAACTGGTAGTCTCCATGGAAATCAACTAGTAGCGCACAACTACTACAATGCCATCCAGTAGAACAGGACCATGCCGATCCGTAGTAGTACATAACTACTATCCAGTGGTACACAACCACTCCAAGTAGCACACAACTACTATCCAGAGACACAATGTCTCTCTCCTGCAATCAACTGATAGCTACACAAGCTATTACCATGCGGTCCAACAGTCTCTATGATTATGCAACAATCAACTAGTAGCACACAACTACTACCATGCCATCAACCATAATCATAGTCTGCAATCTCCATGACTATGTAGCATTCAACTAGTAGCACACAACTACTACAATGCCATCAGCCATAGTCATCCGTATGACTATGCAACAATCAACTAGTAGCACATGGCTACTACAATGCCATCAACCATAGTCATACTTATGATTATGCAACAATCAACTAGTAGCACACAACTACTACAATGCCATTAGCCATAATCATAGTCGATGTCTCTATAAGTATGCAACAATCAACTAGTAGCACACAACTACTGTGAAATATCCCTGATCCAACTGATCTGGAAATCTACTGCTGAACTATTGTTTTATCACTCGGATCTGATACTCTGGGGGTTTTTGAATGCGTTTGGGTTAATGTTTTAACATGCTTGGTGATTTTCACATGTGTGTTTCATTCATTTATTGTTTTAGCAGTATATATGATGCATGCGAAAGAAAGGACAACACATCTCACTAATATGTATTCTGAGGAAAAAACAAGAAATACAATAATATGCTGGAAGCAGATAAACTAGTCATCAGTTAGATCTCATGGATCGTCATTGGAATACAAAGCAACTAACATGAAATACCCATGAATAGAAGATGAAGGAAGATTTGTGCATGCATGGATAGATCGACAACATGCAGTTCCGAAAGCTCACGACAACTGCTGCAGATACTGGAAAACTCGCCCTAATGGATATACTCGTCAGAATGGACTGGAAACTATTCCAAAATGAACGCCCTGGCCCCTAGGCTGCTCCTGGTAACTGTTGGACAGAAGATCCCGTTGGGATTATGTACCTTGGGAAGTGTTCACATGTGTTTGTGAGCTCTTAAACACATGTGGGAAGTACTATGTACTTTGTGCCTTGTACTTTATGTCTAATTTCACTTTGACATAGGAGATTTAAGTCAAAAGTGAAATTTGGTCATTTTAGCCTAATTGACTCTTAATTCACTTTGTGGGTGAATTAGGAGACATAAAGTGAACTTAGGGAACTTAACCCAAAGTGGGTTTGAGAGTGAGATTATTATGGGATGATCTCAACCATTGTTTGGACATGAGATTGGATGATCTCAACCGTCCAAACTTTAGGTTTCCTTATGGAGGTTCAAGAGGGGCGCAAAGGCCAAGGAGGAGCTCATTCACTCATTTGTTCACTTGGAGAGTTTGAGAGAGAGCATGAGCATGAGGTTTTAGGCTATGGTTGAGGAAAGCTTGGACGCTTCTATCCATGGAGGTAGCCATCAAGCTTAGGTCCTCATTTATTTAGTGGAGAGGTTCTTGCTTGGAGGAGGGCACACTTGGTGAGGAGGGTGCATCATCATCAGGGAGGACTTTCAGAGCTTAGATTGCAGTGAGGTTTGTTTCAGAGGGAGGCTACATCTCAGTATCAGAGTACTGTGGGAGGGTTTCTCCATCAGAGCTTCCAGTTGGCAGAGAACTCCATTTCAGTGGTCTTGACAACATTTATGGAGGGCACACCTTCCTAGGGTGCACTTGCTTCAGTTGGGCTTGTGTTGCAACTTGGATCAAGCTGCTATTGTATCAGGTTCTTCTATATATTGTACTTGCTATATTCCACCTTCTATTCTCCCTATATATACACTTATATTCCAAACTGTGTTAGGGACCTAACCCCTCATGTAGGTAGAATACTATATTTCCATGTAATAAAGGTCAATATTAATAAGGCCTAGCAATAAGGAAGAATAAGTCCAATGTAAGAAGACCTAACAGAAGCTTTCGCTTCTAGAAGGATCTTCCTCTAGATGGTTCTTTTGATAGACATATTTAGTAATAGGAGTCGAGGGTATGAGAACTTTTGTTTTGGATATTATTGTAATAGAGCTTTGCTCTGCTGGAGGTTGCCCCCTCGAAGAGGCAAGTGAACATTGCTCTCGGTAATCAAAGTGCTATTTCTGGTGTTATTTTGTTATCATTTTGGTATTATCATGGTGTTGTTCTGGTTATATTGTTGTTCATCTGCCATTTCTAGCTATTTATTTATGTTCTGCATACTTTTTATATCTAGAATATTACAAGTGGTATCAGAGCACCTTCCTCGATAGAAAATTGTGGGTTAATTTTTTTCAGGGTAGAGATGTATTCCGACGTCTTTAAGCTACAGAGATCTGTCGTTACACGCATAAATCCGTGGTCAGGGATTCATACACGCAAGAAATACAAGTGGTACTAAGCGCACATCTGTTGGCCACCCTTGTAACCCCTGTTGGTACCCCTTCGAGTGGTAGCGCATCAGACAACACCTGTATACAGATCGACCTAGATCTCCTGAAGCTCTCCATAGATAAATCGATCGACCACCTGACTGCTATAGTGCCACCGAGAACAACACTCGGGAAGATACTCTCTAGTACCTGGGTAGTCAGGTAGTACGACTAAGGGTACGGTCTAGCCTCCTTAGTTGATGCCCTGAGATATTGGGCCGAGTACTACTGTTGGACCCCGCACGTATATCAGAGAGCTATAGCACAGGGCAAACCCTCGTCTATAGAACCCTTGAATACCTAACCCTTGGGACGGAAACAAAAACAGAACAGATAAGATCTATTGCGACGCAACTGTCTCCTGCATTCGAGTTGCGAAATTACTACACATTTCTTCCTGTTAAGCATTTGGACATTTCATCACTGCAGTATTCTTCAGATCGGAGTCTATATCCTGTTGGCACCATTATTTGATACCTATTCCATTGGTTTTCTCTCTTCACCCTGATCCCAGTCATACCTATCATTTTTCAGCAATTTTTTTTTTGTGGACCCAACCCCCTTCCAACACCCTTATTTGGGCTTTACCCCATTGGATTCACCTCGTCGCCCTGATCATTGTGATACACTTCACCCATAACTCATTTTCTGTGTGGTCCCACCCTCCCCTTTTCGTGTTCCCTCATCATCATGGCCCATACCCGTAGCCAAGACTTGGAAGCTCGCTTCAATACCTTGCACTCTAATTTCACAGAAATCCAACAAGAAATGCGACAACTCAATGCCAATATTCTCTCCATCAATCAAAAAATGCATTCCTCCATCGCGGATTCAGTTGCTACCTCAATCGAGGAACTCAAACAAGACATTACTACCTAGCTTGAATCTGTCGCTACGGTGATCTGCGCTAAGCTGCATATCCCTGCAGAGCTTCCCTTATCTGACCCACCCTTGCATACCGAAGGTGAAACTTCCTCTCATTCCCAGAATTTTCAGCCCCATCACTTTCAGCGTGACCTACGCCTTCCGCGTGTGGATGTGACCAAATTTGATGGATCGGATCCCACTGGTTGGGTAACTCAAATGGAACATTATTTCTCTTTGTATGGCATTAAAGATGAGTTGGCCAAACTTCGGTATGGTGTTCTCCATCTAGATCAAGAACGTGGGCAATGGAGAAAAAATGTCGGCCAAGGGTATGTGGCTTGGACACACTTTGTGGCAGAGTTTTATGAACGCTTTGATACTGACACCAACCATTTAGGCCATTTGACAAAGTTGAAATAATGTGGCATAGTGGAAGACTTTATAGCTGCTTTTGAGTGACTGGCTTTTTGTACAGAGGGCATGTTTGATGCTTTTTTCTGAGAATGTTTTATCAGTGGCCTCAAGGATGAGATTCATGCTCATGTCCTCATGGCTCGGCCTTAGAGTTGGGTGGACGCTACTAAAAGAGCTAAGGAAGCACAACAAGTTGTCTCTTCTCAAAACCGCAAACCCTCCTTTATTCCTCACACTAAACCAGTAACTCCCACTCCTCCTTCTACTCCACTCAAGATCCAGGAATTGACCATGGCCGAAATGGCTGAACGCCAACTCAAAGGCCTTTGTTATGATTGTGATGACAAATATTTTCCGGGACACAAGTGTAAGGAACAAAATCTTTTTATGGTCATCTCAGAGGATGTTTCAAAAGAGGATGTTGAGGCTCCCCTTGTGTCTGTGTCACTTGAACCCACTGACATAACCCCTCCCTCAGACCCTCTTGAAGTAGAACCGGTCATTTCCCTAAATACTCTCACTGGCTTCTCTGCTCCCCAAACCCTCAAGCTAATTGGTTACATCAAGCATAGGAAGGTCATCATTCTTGTTGATAGTGGAAGCACTCACAATTTTATTCATCGCCGCATTGCCCAAGAAACTAATTGCTATATCCGTGCAGTTAATAATTTCCAAATCATGATTGCCAATGGCGGGTCCATGAAATGTGGAGGGCGTTGTGAAAATGTGTCTCCAAATTGGTGACTACCATCTGAAATCGCATATGTTTACTATCGATATGGGCGGTTGTAACATTGTGTTGGGTGCGAAATGGCTAAGGACTTTCGGTCCCATTCTCATGGATTTTAAGGAATTAACCATGCAATTCGACCAGGAGGGCCAACAATATAAGTTCCAAGGCATCACCGCCGGTTCACCTGAGATCATTAGTTCCCATCGCATGGAAAAGCTGCTCAAAAAAGGTCATTCTGGCATTATTGCCCAATTCCATGCCATACAAGCCACTGAGACACCCTCTGTGCCGCAGGACCTCCAATCCATCCTCTCTAAACATCAAATGTTTTTTTCCACTCTCTAGGGACTCCCTCCTCCCCGTGGTGTTCATGATCATTCCATTCCCCTTGTCCTAGGAAGCCTTCCTCCCAATATCCGTCCCTATCGTCACCCCTTTTCCCAAAAAGATGAAATTGAGAAAATGGCTTAAGAACTGCTCAACGCAGGTGTTATTTGCCCTAGTACGAGCCCCTACTCTTCTCCTGTGGTCATGGTCCTTAAGAAAGAAGGTTCTTGGTGCATGTGTCTTGACTTCCGCGCCCTCAACAAACTCACCATTAAAGACAAATTTCCCATTCTTGTCATTGATGACCTCTTGGATGAATTGAGTGGCGCCCGGTTCTTTACTAAACTTGATCTTCGTTCGGGATAGCACCAGATCCGTATGAAAGAGGCAGACATTCATAAGACTGCCTTTAGAACTCATGAGGGCCACTATGAGTTTTTGGTCATGCCCTTTGGCTTGTGTAATGCTCCCTCCACTTTCCAAAGCCTCATGAATCACGTCTTCCGTCTTTTTCTCCGTCATTTTGTGTTAGTTTTCTTTGATGATATCCTCATCTATAACAAAACCTGGACAGACCATCTTGCTCATGTGGATCGAGTTCTCCATCTACTCTCTCAGCACCAACTTTTTCTCAAACAATCTAAATGTGCTTTTGGCGCCTCGAAAGTAGAGTACTTGGGTCATCTTGTTGGCAAGGATGGCGTGAGGGTGGATCCTAAAAAGATTGATGCTATGCAAGATTGGCCTCACCCAAAGACTCTCAAAAGCTTGCGGGGATTTCTGGGTTTAACAGGTTATTATCACAAGTTTGTTAAGAATTATGGAAAGATTGCGGCACCTCTCACTGCACTCCTTAAAAAGAATTCTTTCACTTGGATTGCAGCAGCTGCTCAGGCTTTTCAAATCTTGAAGATGGCTATGTGCACCACTCCAGTCCTGGCCCTTCCTTATTTCACAAAGACCTTTGTTCTGGAATGTGATGCTTCCGGGAAAGGAATTGGCGCTGTCTTTATGCAAGAGGGTCAGCCTTTGGCCTTTACTAGCAAACAACTGTCCGAGAGAAATTTGGGCAAATCAATCTATGAAAAGGAAATGTTGGCTATTCTGCATGCCATGGATCTTTGGCGACCTTATCTATTGGGGAAACGCTTCCAAATTAAGACAGATCATCAAAGCCTCAAGTATTTTCCGGAACAACACCTTTCCTCCCATGAGCAACAAAAATGGGTGACTAAGCTCTTTGGATATAATTATGAGATCATTTACAAAAAAGGCAAAGACAATGTGGTTGCTGATGCACTTTCCAGAAAATATGAAGATGAAGGGTCTCTTTTTTCTCTCTCTTTCATTGTATCAGATTGGCTCCAAGCTGTTTACCAGGAATGGCTACACGATCCCAAAAGTTCGCATCTGATACAACAATTGCAGTCCAGTTCTCCAGTTTCCCCAGGGTACTCTTGGCTCAATGATGAGCTTCGATACAAAGGCCGTTTGTATTTAAGTAAACAGTCAAAACTTAAATCCGCGGTACCTTTGGAGCTTCATGCTACACCCACAGCTGGGCACTCTGGGTTTACCAAAACCTATGAGCGGGTCAAATGTTCTTTTTTCTGGGAGGGTGTGAAACAGGACATTCGTAATTTTGTGGCTGAATGTGATGTGTGTCAACGCAACAAGGGTGAAACTGTCAAATCTCTTGGCACACTACAACCGCTTCCGATTCCACCTACTATTTGGCGGGATACCTCTATGGATTTTATTGTCGGCTTACCTAAATTGGGCAATAAATCAGTTATCATGGTGGTAGTTGATTGTCTTTCCAAGTATGCTCATTTCTGTGCTCTTCAACACCCATTTACAACATCTACTGTGGCTCAACTTTTCATGGATTAGGTCTTCAAGCTTCATGGCATGCCACATTCTATTGTTTCTGATCGCGACCCAACTTTCACCAACAATGTTTGGCAAGAACTGTTCAAGCTACAAGGCACCCAATTGCATCTTTGCACAGCTTATCATCCCCAGACTGATGGTCAAACTGAAGTTGTCAACAAATGTTTGGAAACATATTTGAGGTGTTTTGCATCGGAAAGGCAGAATCAGTGGGCTCAATGGTTACCACTAGCTGAATGGTGGTACAACACTTAGTACCATACAACTATGCGCATGACTCCTTTTGAAGCGGTATATGGACAAGAGCCACATTCATTCCTCTCATATTTTCCAGGTCTATCGAAGGTCCAGGCGGTTGACCAAACAGTTCGAGAAGCTATTCTCCGTACCCTCAAAGAGAATTTGGTCATGACCCAGAATTGCATGAAACAACAAGCAGATCAAGGTTGCTCTGAACGTCAATTTGCAGAAGGGGATCATGTGTTTCTTCAACTGTAGCTTTACAAGCAAACTTTCCTCAAGGTTGACCATTGTCAGAAACTAGCGCCCAAATTTTATGGTCCTTATACCGTTCTCAAGCGTGTGGGACAGGTGGCCTATCAATTAGCTTTTCCCAGTCATTCTAAGCTCCATCATGTTTTTCATGTTTCCTGTTTAAAGAAGGTGGTTGGAACTAAGTGCCAAACTCAAACCAACCTTCCTGAGTTGGACGAAGAAGGCTCCATTTGGCTACAACCACAAACAGTATTGGACTAGCGTGAGCGTCGACTGCGTCAGCGAACCATCAAGGAAGTGTTAGTCCAGTGGAAAGATACAACTCCAATAGATGCCACTTGGGAACCAACTACCATTCTGCAGCAATTTCCCCATCTCAAGCCTTGAGGACAAGGCTGTTTTTAAGGGGGAGGACATGTTAGGAACCAAACCCCTCATGTAGGTAGAATACTATAATTCCATGTAATAAAGGTCAATATTAATAAGGCCTAGCAATAAGGAAGAATAAGTCCAATGTAAGAAGACCTAATAGAAGCTTCCGTTTCTAGAAGGATCTTCCTCTAGATGGTTCTTTTCATAGACATATTTAGTATAAATAGGAGTCGAGGGTATGAGAACTTTTGTCTTGGATATTATTGTAATAGAGCTCTGGTCTGCTAGAGGTTGCCCCCTCGAAGAGGGAAGTGAAAATTTCTCTCGGTAATCAAAGTGCTATTTCTGGTGTTATTTTGTTATCATTTTGGTATTATCGTGGTGTTGTTCATTTGCCATTTCTAGCTATTTATTTCTGTTCTGCATACTTTTTATATCTGAAATATTACAAACTGGTTTTCCCCGGGGGCGTTTTATCCAAGGTCATGTTGACAAAAAATACCTGTGTTCATTTTGAGTTTAGAACTACAGTATTTTCAGCTGTAAAGATCTCCAGTTGTGTTACATATATTTTGGTATGCATGTGCTAACCCTTGGTGACAAAAACTACATGCTAGAGCACCTAAATGGCCTATGTAACCGTAACAAATCAACGAAAAAGTTACTG
>JASDQU010101565.1:943784-954717 GCA_032191745.1 Picea mariana | reverse complement strand
GAGTCAATTACAACAGCAATACAACTTGGAGAAATAAATGATAGCAATGTTCTAAGGATGATGAGATGAAGTTGAGGAGCTAGCACTTTAGGGCCTCAACTTCAAGTCTCAAAATATGAATTTGCTAGAGAGCAAGCTCTTTTGGGCTCTAGCGAATTCTTCTTCTTTCTTAGACTCTTGAAATATATAACAACAAGTTTCTAGAACAAGACTTCTAAAGTGCTAACATTTTAGGGCTTTAGAATCCTACCCTAGACAAGATTCTCTTGACAATTCAGTAAGTGGAAAGAACTAGAGAGAGGAAGAAACACCTTATGTTCCTCTCCTAGGGTTTAAGCAATCAATCTAATAATCTTCAACATGAACAAGTAAAATTTACCATAACCATTCAAAACATGAAATGAAATTGCAGATTTTACTTACTTCACCAAGAATAATCAAGCATAAAACCCTAGTTTGCAGAAAATTCCACCATAAATCAGCCAAGAAGCATCCAAACATGTCTTCCAAGAGGTGCGCACTAGTAAAATCAGCCAATGTTGTCAAGAGGGAGAAAATTTCAGTCCTATCTTCTTGTGTGAGGAAGAGTTATGATGAAAATGAATTGCCAAGAGGTGTATTTAATATTTATATCACTTCTTTGGCCYAAAATGTCAACTTAAAAAAAGAAAGAGGGCCGACCTCAAAAGTTTGCCCTTACAATTACAAAATTTAAAATTTACATCAAAATATCCCTTAAAAGCATGACGTCATGCCCTTCTAGGGTGACGTTGAGCTCCTAAAGTGGAATGTTCGGTTGGAGAAGGTGTAAYGTTGGGCCTCCAAAGGCCATACATCATGCTACATGTGCCAAATGTCAAGTCAAACCCTCCTCCATTAAAGCCTCAAGCCCTAAGTGACATCATGGGCTAGTAGGGTGACGTCCAAGCCTCCAAAAGCCAACGTCCAGGTGGAGAGAGGTGGGAGCTTGTCTCCTAGCCATGCCAGAGTGCCGACAAAGGCAGTGACCTCCTTCTTCAATGTGCAAATGATGATCATAAGCCTACCCCAGACGTGGGGTCTAGCACCCATCCTTGAGCTCCAAAGCCAACATGAAGTTCTGAACAGAGTTATCTCCTCATGAATACTTGTCCACCGGGCAAGGTCCTGCAAAGACAAACATATGCGCCCTCCAAGGGTCCATAAGTCACAAGAATCATGCCAAGTAAGCCATGCCTAATAATGGAACCACCCAAACATGTGCATCAAATTCCCTTTTTGAAACTAAACAAATGCTCAAAGACCTTATACAATTTGTCAAATTTAGGTGTGGGAGGGGTGTCAAGGAATCTTATTGGGTCAATCAATCCCCAAGTCAAATGTGTTTCCCAAGGGAAACCTATCTAAGCCATGTGTGAGTATGAGGTGGAGTGGGTTAAGACTTCTGGGCATGGGGTTCATGACATACAAGGGTTCATATTGTCTCATTTATGGGTGCCTTTGTAGAGGGTGTGTTGCCCTTCGTCCGCGATGCAACATTTTTCCAAACCCATTTGCCATTAATTTATTAGAGTGTGGCCAAGTTGAAGACAATAAGGGGCACTAAAAAGGAAATGCATAGCCCACATACGCTCTACCTTGGTCATCATGCTTCCCCAAGTTGAAGACAATAAGGGGCACTTAAAAGGAAATGCATAGCCCACATACGCTCTACTTTGGTTGGCAGGATTGATTAATTAGTTATGCATTTTACGAGTCCCTCATTTTTTCGAGAAGCATTTCATTGTTGTCGGGATCGCTGGACGATCATCTGGAAGGTTTATTATTGGCTTTTATCTTTTTCCAGCTACATTTTCATTTGGGCCTTCAACGCCTTCTTTCCGTGAAATGAGGTACAATCCCTTCTTGTCTTAGTGCACCCGAAAACCCAAAAAATGAGGAGACGAAAAGGAAGAAGTATGGAAAGGGATAAGTATGATCGGGAATGGTACAATGACTCTTCAAGGAACCCCCCAATAGCACCCCATTCCTGAGGGTGACCAACTTACTGGGATGTAATGACACCCGCCAAGGTTAAATAAGGCAAAAGGTATAATTTCCAAGCAAACGTTCTGTAATCAAGAAAGAATTCTTTGCAACATATTCAAATGCTTCAATTATTAGAGTGACACTTACCATGATACCGGACTTATTACCTCATGAAGCAAGACTTGCTGTCCTCTGGGGCTAGGCCGGTGTGATGGACGTTGCTCTGCTGCTAGTGATGTATGGTGGTGCATCAATGAATAGGAGGGGCCTTGCGTGGCTATGCTAGTCAATCTGGCTCTCGACACTCCATATTTGCTACCTGTGGGCCTCAAGACATGATCTCCTTAGTTACCCCTAGTTTGAGGGGGTAACAATGTCAATTGCTTTTGCCCATAATTCTTGTGGGAGCCTTGCACCACTGAGCATGCTCCTTACCTTGTCTATCAATGTCTTGTTCATTCTCTCGACAACTCCATTTTGCTGTTGGGTATATGGTGTGGTATTTTGGCGTGTTATGCCACACTGCTTGTAGAATTACTCAAAATTCATTCTACAAAATTCTACACCATTGTCAGTTTTCAACACCTTGATCTTCTTATCTGTTTAGTTTTCCGCAAGAGATTTAAACTCTTTGAATTTCTTGAAAACCTCTAATTTCTTCCTTAGGAAATATATCCATATATTCCTTAGGAGACATAATACAGGGATCCACCAAGTGAAGGGATTGTTACAGGCCCAAACACATCACTATGAACCAATTTTAGAATCCCCTTTTTCCTTGTCACTCCAGATGGGAACCTAACCCGATTTTGTTTTCCATATATGCAATGTTCACAAAAATAGTCTTCCAAATTACAATCAGGAAAACCTTCGACAATACCTTTGTTGTGCATAGTTCGAAGTCCTTTTTCTCCAATGTGTCCCGTCCTCTGGTGCTATAACATGGTCGGGTCGACTTGACGAAGAATTGTCGAATCAGTTTGAATTGACTTAGCTTGAGATGAGTCGAGTTGGGTCGACTTCAAGAACAACAATGTTGTTGCATCCAGTCGAGTTGACATTCCCTAACAACTTGTATAGGGTTTCCAATCCGAACTCTTTTCATTAAGACCTTCGCACCTCTGACCATTTTGCACATATCCTTTTGAAATAAAGTGTGCACTCCTGCATCTCTCATCTTGCCGATAGATATCAGATTTCTTGCCAAAGCCAGAATATGTAGCACGCCTGGAAGGGTTCTACTCCCACCCAGTAGTATCATTTGGACTCTTCCTTRTCCAACAATTTTGGTTGTTGAGTTTTCCCCTAAGAACACATCTCCCCCTTCATATCTCTCATATTCGCAGAACCATTCTCTKTGAGGTGTCATATGAAATGATGATCTTGAGTTGATCAACCAAACATCCTGATCCGATTGTGTACTAGTCACGCCAGATACACATCGCCTCCTTTATCCGAAGTAGTCTTTTTCTTAGTCAATTGCTTTTCGTYGGACCCTGTACTRACTTCTATCACCTTTGACTTGCAGTCCCTTTTGTAATGCCCAACTTTATCGCATTTCTAACATCTTCTTGTCCACTGAATCGAGGCTTTAGATCTACCCTTTGATTTAGACTTTCTACYGGAGAATTTGCCTTTATCTYTGTCAACTGGCCGAACTCTCACCATTAAAGCATCGATGGTCGATCCTTCCATGTTCTTCCGTCTCATTTCTTTCGATAGTAGAGATGCAACTACATCTTCTAGCGCTAATGTGGTCGAATTACTCCCTATAGCCACGACTAAGCTATTGCAAGAGTCTGGTAAAGAACATAATAGGCTAATACATTTATCCTCCTCAGTGATTTTAATATCCACAGAAGATAACTGACTTATTACAATATTGAATGCATTCAAATGCTCAGTTACAGAGCTCCCATAACTCATCCTTAAAAGATACAATTTTTTTGTAAGGAACAACTTCTTTACCAGGAATTTTGATTGATACAAGCTTCCCAACTTGTCCCACAATTTCTTGGCCGAGTATTCACCCGAGACATTTAGTAGCACTGAATCTGCGAGACAAATTCGAATGGTACTCCTTGCCCTTCTTTCAAGTTTCTCCCATTCTTCCCTCAACATACCTGTCGGAATGGTACCTGGATAGACCACTGGCCATTGTTCTCGATCTAGAAGGAGATCTTCAATTTTAAGCTTCCAAAGCTCAAAATTCTGGCCATTGGATTTTTCAATCTCTCTCCTCCAATTGCTTGCCATTCTTTCAACCACAACTCTAAAGATTCCTGACTTGCAACTCTCACTAGACTTAGGGTGTAGCTCAGATCCAAGATCTACACACTTAAGCTCTAATACCACATGTAAGGAAATATACTTCCACGCTAAACCTCGTAGGAAAAGAGGAGACAAATTTAAAGAAGAAAAAATAATGACAAAGTAATCACACAGTACACATAGATTTTACCTTGGAAACCTAACTCAGGAAAACCAACATTCTTTGAGCTTCTTACTCTTTTGTTGTCTTATTCATTCAGAATAAAGAGTTACATGATTGACCTTGGTCTACACCTAAGGCACAATTGCCATCATACTCTCTTTCTTTACACAAGAACAACCCTGCAACCAATTCGGCTTACATATGTATGACTATGAAACTCTGCTAAAGATTGATATAATGATTAGCGTCTACAGTATTACAACATGCCTTATTTATAGGCTTTATAGCATGCGAAACCCTAAATCATGGCGTTAAAAAACGGTTACAGATCCATGCAAATCATTGGCTGCAAAACCTGTGAATCTTGGGATTCTATTACAATCGACTACTAGTCAACCTCCACTCCGTCTTCAGTCAGTTACCACTCGACCTCTTGTCGGCTGACCTCTCGACTTGCTATCGATCACTTCGACCTTTGACTTGACCATTGACTCGACTTTCATTGCAAAGAATATAACAACCCAACAGATTCAACTGAAGTACACAACTAATTTAACTTGTAAAGAAAACCATCTTGAATTGTGTAGTTTGGGAAAGGAGTCTAATTGACCACAATGGGTTGTTAAATGGACTCCATCACTGGGCCAAAGTAAGGGTCTCTATAGTATTGGTATTTCTAGTACTCATAGGTCGCACATTTGATATCTAAAATCGAAAGGGCCTTGCCAGGGATTCGCTAAGTAGATCGACCACTTGATTGGTTCTACCCTTATATTTAATGACTAAATGAAACTGTTGAAAATGTGAGAGGCCTAATTTAAATGTCTTTGTTCTTCAATTATAGTTTGGGAATTCAAAAATTGAAGAGCTTGATAATCTGTGTAAAATGGTTTTTAACCAAGGATGTAGTGTTGACATTGTTTGAGTGCTTGAACCATCGCATAAAACTCCTTGTTGTACTTGCAGTATACGGGATAAAACGACGATTGCATACAGGTTCACATCAAACGGTGACTCCACAAATAATTGAAGTACCACTATGGCGTTATCTTGGAAATCAATGAAATCCATGGGCTCGATCATGCAAACGACTAAGTCATAAGTCATCATATGAATGGAGTGAAGGGGGTGGCCCTAGAAACTCATCTCTATATCGACATGAAGATATGCACTCGAATAAGAAGAAATTAATGGCAAACACAACTTGGTGGAAAAGGATGGTTCCAAAGACTTGTGTGCCACGGTGATGCTCCCTCGAATGCACCTTGCAAGCAATGGCCGATGAATGCAAGGAATGATCGTTGAAGATGGCGACCCCATCCACTTCAACATAGGTGCACTCGCAAGCCCAAGGTAAGGAGTTAACTTAAGGCAATAGACATCGATCCCTACACAACAGTTGGAATGTCACTCCATAATATTTGAGCACTATGTCTCAGGTGGTTGGATAGCATGTTTGTTATCCTTTCCACCTTGGTTTAATTTCCACAAAGTAGACATGTTGGCCCGTTGTGACAAGGCTAGAAGGGTAGATGCCCCCTGGCATAGAGGTTTCACCTTGGTGGGCTTCGGGACGTCTTGACCCCTTCTAAGTCATAAGTTTCCTGCTAAGCGCTAGCTTGCATGCTATTGGCACTAACCTAGAGGTTTATAGTGGCAGCCAGCTGGATTTGAACCTAGGCCTTGCCTAAGTAATCCGGATGAGTTACCGATTCCTCTATGTCTAAAAAAAGAAAATAATATGTGAACACCATAGTATGTGATCCCAACATGTGTGCACTGTGAACAACCACATCCATATGGCAGCCAAGCCGTTGGATAAAGGAAATGGTCCATAAGATATTATATTACATATTCTCTTCCACATATGTGCCATTTCCACATAATATGTAATAGAAGAGATGCTAAACGGTTTAATCCATGATTTGGTCAACCCACCATCGAAACCATATCATGGGCTTTTACATTGTATTCGTGGGCAAGATAAGGTGCATGGTTGTCTTAGGTGACATTGATATGTGAATGAAGGGGACGATAACCTTTAGCTTGCTTCATCATATGTGCCCTTCATTAAAATAATAATAGGTCACCATTATTTATGTTTCCATCATGGTATAAAGAAACACTTCATTAAAAGGTTAGAAAGTTAATATATGAGGTAGAAAGGAGATGGCTATAAGTTCCTACACGTGTGCTTTCACATGGTATTGCTCCAATGATGATAAGGTTTAAGGTGTAGAAAGGGGATGACATCATTAAAATAATAATATACTTGTCTCAATATATGTGTCAATAAGAGTATATTCTACAAAGGTCTTGTATCAATAAAATGGAAGTGGTATCTTTTGGTAAACACCACCATAAACCAAAGTCTCAATAAAAGGAGATCATGAGATATATGAGTGCTATACTACGTAAACCATGAACAACATAATCATCCACCAATGATATACCATAGTACTAAAGAGCATCTCACAACCATCAATCCAAAGCATCAAGATCAGAAACTTCTAACCCCAAAGCTCCATCAACCAAAGATATGCAACCATGAAGAGAGAACCAGGTACCAAGAAAGTTCGTCACAAAAACCACATCTCCATACAACCAAGGAAAAGCGAGACTCCCTAAACCAAAGATTTCCATGAAGTGATCAATTACAATGAAGAAAGAGATTTCCATGAAGTGATCAAATACAATGAAGAAAGAGAGGGGCTCCATGAAGATGTAGCCCTAAGTCAGTGCAATGCTCAAGAGCATCAGCAGCAAGTCTTCATCAATGTGACGAAAATCACAAAATAGAACTCCATACAATATAAATTGCAACAGATCCCATGACCGATGAATCTTAAATTGTGACATAAACAATGAATATAGTCAACAAACTAACCACAATGCCAAGAGGCTAATGCCTCAGCTACCCTTAGCTGATGGTGTGACTTCAGCTGCGCCCTATTGGATCTAATTCCCCTAGATAAATTCACTTAAACTTACCCTAAATCCTTCCTCCCTTGACTAAATAATTAGAAGATATTTTCAAATGAATATGCCAAATTCCAATATGTTAGATAGATACTTCGAGTTACTCCTATCATTGGACCCTATGAGTAACCCATAGAATAAGCCTACACATTTGAAACAGCATTGAGACAACTGCATAGACAACCTTATACATAGAACATGCTTAATAAGTTCAAACACTAGTTTTTCACAAACCAAAGCTAACTCTAACGTACAGTAATTTGCTTGAGGTTACCTATAATGATGAGTAATCAAAGTGGCAATAGTATGACTTTAACTTATGGTGAAAGGATTGATCATGAACGTTCCTTTCCACTAAAGATAGGAATCCCTGCAAAGTTCATCCTCAGTACAGATCCTGTTCAAAGGACTGGGGAGGGAATAAAGGACACCCGTTATCCTTATAAGAGTTATAGTGCTTATGGTTTACTTACTATTAGGCCGTTGAGCTAACAGGTTTTTCTCTCCATGCAGCTCTTGAAGAATGGCGCAAAAGAAAAATAGAGAGAGCAAAGAAACGGGAGCCAACAAATATTGGTACAAATGCGTAGAGGGATATTGCATTTGGTGTGTATGATCAGCTGTTTATTATGCCTCGAAAGCAGAGGCACAATTACAATGAGTTTGCTGTAAGAGCCCATGATCTGTCATTGTTGTAATTTTCTATTTGTTCTTGATGTCAGAGTTTCATTCTTCTATGAAAGGGCGCATGCTGTCATAATTTACCCATTCTGACAGTTACTACACAATATTCAAGTGTAGTGATTTTTTTCAATGAATTTGTAACTAATRGTTTCATTATTTATGGAAAAAGAACAGAGTGCTCCGTTAATGCCAGGGATACTGAGATGTTCTAGCCTTTTAGTTCAAATTTGTATCTAATAAACATGGCCAAGCCTGTTTTTCTGAGATTCAACTCTGAAAATATCATCCCAATAGTTTAGAATCTATATCTTCCTTTTCTATATGGAGAGTAGTAATTGGTGCAGTTTTAGATCTTTATGGCTGGTAGTACTGGAACTGTTGGTCACGGATAAATAAGTTTCTCCAGTAGTGAGATTGATATTTTTGTTGGTTTCATGGGACCAATAGCTATCCAATAAAATGTTAAATTGATTACGTGAGAAGGTGGATATTGGAGTCAATATGGAAATTATTGAATATAAATGTATTAATTTTCATAAAATAAGTTTAAGTGGTTAGTTCATCTAGTTGTCGTCAATATTGTTGGGCATTTGGCTTCGGTTAAGTGTACCAGTCTATGTTAATGGGTTTACTAGGAATGCCACCCACAAATGTGTGGAAGCATCCCTTGGATTTCCTAAAGAAGTTTTCCTTGGAAAAAATACTTTTATCCGACCAACAATTTTGTTAGCAATACTTTTGTTTCTTTTTATTTAGGACATTTGTAGTATCTTAAAAATATTTTCATGTTCATTTGAGGCTGGATATTAATTATTCTTTTTATCTTTTGTTTTTATTTAAAAAAAATGTAATTTTGAAGGAAAAAACATTACCTTAACTACAAAATGATCTAAGAACTTTGTTCTAGAAATAGTTCTAAATGGTTATGAAATAACATCACTTCATAGTCATCAAATTTCTGTGAAGGAAGCTTATTTTATGCCAGAGCCACAATTGCAGTTGTGTATCATGAGTATTTCATATTATACTGTCATGGAGTGGTTGCCAGATTCTGGTTGCCAGATTCTTCTTTGAAAAGGGCATATGCTGTCATAATTTACGATTCTGACAGGTACTGCAGAATATTCAAGTGTAATGATTTTTATCAATGAATTTGTAACTAATGCTTCCATTATTCATGGAAAAAGAACAGAGTGCTCCGTTAATGCCAGGGATACTGAGATGTTCTWTCCTTTTAGGTCAAATTTGTATCTAATAAACACGGCCAAGCCTGTGTTTCTGAGATCCAACTTTGAAAATATCATCCCAATAGAGTAGTTTAGAATCTATATCTTCCTTTTCTATATGGAGAGTATTAATTGGTGCAGTTTTACATTTTTATGGCTGGTAGTGCTGGAACTGTTGCTCAAGGAAAAATAAGTTGCTTCAGTAGTGAGATTGATATTTTTGTTGATTTCATGGAGCCAATAGCTATCCAATAAAATGTTAAATAAATTGATTATGTGAGAAGGTAGATATTGGAGTTAATATGGAAATTATTGAATAAAAAGGTAATAATTTTCATAAAATAAGCTGAAGGGGTTAGTTCATCTAGTTGTCATCAATGTTGTTGGGCATTTGGTTAGTTCTGTGCTAACAAACAAAGTTACCAGAACCAGACCGGTCGACCCAAAAAACCGGAACCGGAAAAAAACCGGATCAAAAAACTGGTCACTAAAAATACATAAAATATTCAAATTTTGAAAAAAAATAATGCATATTCATGTGCATCCATGTGAATCCAAACCATTATACACAAATTTGCAAAGTTTGTCATATATATATATATAACAAGTAACATTGTATAAAACCAAAATAGCACTCGGAGTAAGTGCACTCCATAGTCATATGAATTTCTGAATCAAAATACATCATCAAAAAGGCTCTAAATGGCCTATAAAGTCCAAAAATAACTCTAGAGTCTAGGCTAGAGAGTAGAGACTACACAATCCAATAATCTGAATCTGCATACTGAAACTCAGACTCAGACTCAGAGTCATCATCTACATCCTCAACATGAGTAGACTCAACAGGGGGATTTCGAGCCTGGCTTGATTCCTCTAGTCTAGAAGGAAAATATATAGTTGCAACATCAGTGCACACATTCTCTTGATGTGGCTGGGGATCCAATTTCATCCAGGAAAGGTCTTAATTGTCCAAATGAGCCCAACAATCAACTCTTCAAATCAGCCTAGCAAGCTCTCCAAAATCAGCCCTGCAATCAACTCTCTAAAATCAACAAAAACCCTTAGCTCACAAACTCAAGAGAACCCAAATGAATAGTGTGAGTGAAATAGAGGGGGTGGGGTTGCTTTTATAGGTTTATTAGGGGCTCTAGACATTTCTAGAACCTTCTAATGCATGCCCATTTTTTTATTTTAAAAAAACAATTGAAAATCCCCTTACTTTTTCGGTCGTAAGGCGACTGTACGAAACCGGTCGGTTTGAGAAAAAAACTGGTTCCGTACGGAACTTGTCACTGGTGGTTTGAATGGCTGATTTGAACTGGTCTAGTCTGTGACCTGGTTTGACCGACCGATTTTACCGGTTCTGATCCGGTTCTGGTAACACTGCCAACAAGTGTTTGGTTCGGATCTCCTTGAGTAAGGTGCACTAGTCTACGTCGATGGGTTTACTAGGAATGCCATCCACGAATGTGTGGAAGCATCCCTTGGGTTTCCCCACAAGGTTTTCCTTGAAAGAAATACTTTTCATAAAATATTATTCGATTAACAATTTTGTTAGCAATACTTTTGTTTCTTTTTTTCTTTAGGTCATTTGTAATATCTT
>JASDQU010101565.1:854439-896792 GCA_032191745.1 Picea mariana | reverse complement strand
CCCTAAATCATGTTGAAACCCTAATTCATTGTTGACTTCCAAAACCCTAAATCACTGTTGAAACCCTAATTCACTGTTGACTTCTATTTTTAGCTCATAATGACTTAAAAGCGCTTTTAACCCTTTTTAGCTCAATGTCACTTTCCAAATATAACGCATGTGACTGGAGTGACCTCTAGTAACCTTGTTTACCCCTTTTTGGACCTGGATATAGTCTAACGGGGAAGTTTATACCATTAAGCCTCCTCTCTGAAGCTCCTGTTTCGAAAGGGACATTACATTGTCCCTAGTTGGGTATAAATTGACCCCTGTACTCGACCAAAGAGAGGGGTGGTGGAAGCATATTTCATGCTTTCAAAGAAGGTATCTACAACATCAACATTATCCCCTAGTTCATTTTGTTGGAATGCATGTAACAACATTCCCTCCATGGCTTGGGTATCCTATAATAAATCATCCATACAAACCTTTGTATCTTTTCCTTCATTCCCAACATGTGAAGAACTAGTGTTACTATAGAGGTTTTTAATTGGTGACTCAAAACATACTGGGACTTGAATAGGTGGTTGATTCAACAATTCTCAGTATGCTTCCTGTCCAAGTTGTTCTCGTTTAGAAACAAGCTCACGATTTTACATTGTAGTGGGGTGCAATAGTAGATGGTGGATAGGTCAATCATCATCAAAATATTGATTGGAAAAATATTGAACATTACATTAATAATATTAGTAACAAGATGCATTTAATATGTTCAATCATTATACCAAACATTTATTAAGAGCATGGACATTTTCTTCCTAATAATAAACATGCAACCAACCACTTTATAAAAAAATGTCGAATTAAGCAATACGTTTCCATTAATTCCATTGAAAATCCAAAAAAACAATTAATCAATCATATTTTCCTTACACCCTATGGGGTGTTTACATAAAAGAGATCCAATGCATGGTCTAATATTATTGATCTAGGCTGGTTGTTAGAAGATGGCATGTTACGATTGGTAGGGTAAAGTAGCTATCCATTTTCATCAAACATCTTCTTGCGGTATCTTTCTCCTGATCAAAGCTTGTAGAATTTTGGGACTACTGGAATATCCTATGCAACTGAACTCAATCCTGACTCTTGATTCTAGAAAAATCAATGAACAACTATTCAACTGTACCTACATACATAACGTAAATTCAATGAGATAAATGAATTATAAATAAAATGCAGACATATTGTAATGAATGGGAGAGAACTTGAAGGACTTGCAATGATATAGAATGAGATGAATCTAAAGAATTGTCCATTTTATATTATAATTCCCTTTTTCTTGCATTTGAACCAAAACCATCATCTTTGGAAGCATAGAACAATCTAACTTCAAACGGAATTTCAAATAACTTTTATAAATTAACAGTGAGATTAATCATATAAATACATATCAGTGCTTTGTGATAAAACCAATGCATTGGTGCATTTAATTGAGAGAAGAACCAAAGACTGACCTCTTTTATTGCATCTGCAAAACAAAACCTCCAAAAAATTTAAATGTGGATGTTTGCATTTGGATTTTGCAAATTAAATTGTTTGTCAACTTATTATTACTTACACACCGCATTGGTTCATTTCTAATTGTATAGCGCACCAGCTGAAACAGGTTAGAAAAAAATGTGCGCTTACTACCAATGCGTGTATAATAATGTCGAAATTTATTATGAAAAATAAGTCAATGCGTTATACGTACACATTGTACTAGTGCGTTATTTACTGTATAGTGCACCGAAAATGTATGTTACGAAAAAAATAGCGTGCATGGTTATTGTCAATGCACTAAAATATGTAATGAAAAATGAGCAGGAATTTCAATTATTGAGTTTATATATGAAAACATTATTCATTCTTTTATTTTTTTTCTAAAATTTAGATGGGATATTTGTGCAACCGAAATTTATCAGCAAAGATTTCAGAGTGGGCGGGTTTTTTTTTGAAGAGCCAAATTTGAAAGGGAGTACAATAGGTCACATACACATCTTCAGAGGATAAATTGTAGGTATATGATTTCATTCTATTAATCATATTAATCTTGCCCCTATTTGATTCAAACAATTAATAGTGCATTTCCAAACAAAAAAAAGGGTTCAATAGTCACCGTCGATATTGAAAGCCCTAATTTTCTCACTTTTTGTTTTCTTTCCCTTTCTATATTTCACAAAGAGAATACAAATAAAAATAAAAATTATAGGGTTTATTTATTTATATATAGTGTGTTTCCTATCTGTTGCAATGAAACCACTTATTGCATTAGATATCAAATTGTCTTGCCATTGCCGGTTTAAAAAATCAACAACAATGCACTCTATACATAGGAATAGCATCTTGAATGCATATTTTTATGTCAACAACACCACTTAATTTAAATTAGAAATAATATTAAAAGAAAAAAACTTTTTGCGGTTAACAGTGAGCATTGTACATAGATAAGCACAAGGAAAAATTTTATTACAAAGAACTCTGTTGAGTTTAAAATGGAAATAATATTGTTTTTTATATGGAAACTACCATGTATTAAATTTTTTCACAGTTCGATGATGCATAATAAATAATACTTAGGAAGCCATGTTTTTCTTAATTCATAAAGTACCGACTGAATACAAATATTTGTAAAAAAAATTCATTTGCGCAATGGCACTGTTATAATATATTGATGCATATAAATATGGTTGAAGCACCAATGCGTATATCTTATTTTGTAAAAAAATATGTTATTTTTATATTTGATGATTTCTATTTTTTTAGGGAGATTTTAAAAATCCAAGGGGAAAACAAGTACATGCCCATAGGGATGTACAAAAAAGTGTAGAAGAAGTTGGTAAAAGAAATGAACATAATTGCGTCTCAAGAGGATCCATCCCAACTACAACTTGCATCAAAGGTATGTAATAATTCATTTATTATTTTATGTCCATCGAATTTAATTTTCACGTGTAATACTAATTTTAAATTGTTTTTTTGCGGAAAAGAAAAAAAAAGAAACCCATTCAACATATAAGATGGGATGACAAGGCATAAAAGTGACGATCACAAATTTTATGAGTATTTACATTTTCGTTCTTCCTTAAGATTTCATGTTTTTTGTGATCTTTATATTTAAATAATTAATTTACACTTGTCTATGTATGTCTTCTGATAGGTGCTAACCTACAAAGAGGAACCAACCCATAAATTGATAAGCATTGGGTTAAGTATGGGTTGTGAGTATATGTTGAAGTACAAAAGTTTAATTGAACAATTTGTAAGTAGCTATGTTGCTTAACTTCTCTTGTTTTATAATTAATGAAACAACAATAAAGCTTTATATTAATTATATGAACTGTGCTTTGTCATTGTGTATTAAACATGCAAGAAACAAATAATGGAATGCAATCAATAGAGGATATTTTGAGAGAAGGAATTAAGCATATTGTTTATGAATGACTTGGTGCTAAGGTTTGTTTTTTGATTCACATAATCATATATATTCTACCATATATATAAATGTAGATATACTTATTACAATTTATTTCTATGTTTGTAGATGAAAGACAAAGAGACGGAACATAAGAAACAAGCCGATCAAGAAAACATTATGTTACATAACCAAAGTACAATATCGTCTACAAACAATGAATAAATGAGGCATGCACAAAGCTTGAGTGATGACAAGATTTCAAGTAATGAATGACAGTCAATATAATTGAAGGTTATTGTAAGTTGTATGTTTTGGAATATTTGTCTCTAGAAATCAAGGATTCCAGATATAAAATAGTATGCATAACACTAGTGATATGTTTAGGGGTTTCATAGATCCAAGAACCACCAATGTGAGGAAATTCATTATCACCTAATGATTCTTCAAGTGAACATGTTGAAATCATGATTCCCTCCCTTAAACAACAACGATCAATTTAACCTAGTGGCACCCTCTCTTTACCACATGGTAATTCATGGCTTTAGTCCAAATAGGCAATTCCTTCACATGGGATGCAAATCTCAACGAACTAAGTGAAATGCATCTTGAAAATGAATAATTGTGATCTCATAAATGATTGGGTGGTGGCTGCAACTTTCCTTCTCGAGTGGCACACAATTTTTTTTTACTTCACATCTACTGATTGGTGGATCACTAGCAGTGGCTCCTTCATGCAGCACAAAGACAACAATATTATTTGACACACACTAGTTGAATCACACAACCAAATCATATTGGTCTAAAAAAAAAACTACTCCACTCTCACACATATGTACAGAGAATCAACTCCAATGGATATCATATCTTTCTAGGCACTCCCATGAGAGATTAAGCCTAACCAGGCTCTGATACCATATAAGAAAATAGAGGAGAAAACATGGTTCACAAATTACACACCAATAATATTTGTATTATTTTCAAAGCCAAAATACATCACACTTATATAGTGTTTATGAGATCCAACTATTTATAATCTCAGAGATTGTTAACATGAGAGAATATCTTAACAAGTTCCTACAGCAAACCAAACCATCTATTCTATTGTAAGTGTTAATTCTAACAATCCTCCACAACATTTGTGAACTGTTGTGGCCGACTGTTGTTCCTAGTGTTGCAGAGAACACTTATTGGTGTACTCTTCCTACTCTCAATGTCGTGGTAAAAATTATGATTGTCATAACGCAAGAAGAAAACGTCTACTTGAATGAATCCAGAAGTGTTGTGGCATCCACGAAAAAGATTTTATTTCGTTGTTGATGCACATATTTTGCAATCGAAAAAATATAAATCTCCCATACACTAGACAAGCCCATAAACAATACTATTTCTATTTTGCCCCTCAACAAAAAAACTTGAAGTATTGAATTTGTTGGGACCAACGTTCCTCACCAATCACTCCAAAACTTTATTTATATTAAGTTGGAATGCACTACCATTTCTATATTCATATTTTACGTTATTCCCACAATCACTCCAAATGGTAGAAGTCTCTGGATCAGCTACCACTAAGTGCATACCCATACATAGACTGACTATAAGTAACACACCGTCGATTAATTATTTCATCTCCGTTGCCATAACCACCTCCCTTCACGTTTGTGCCCCACCCATGTCCTACCAAAAGGCATGGAATTGTAGGGGCAAGTGTTATAATCCAATGGCCTTATAAAGTTGAAGTTGTAGCACTAATTTTCCAAAACCCCATCAATATAGGATATGGGCATTTCGAAGGGATTTGTATTTGCAAGGGATAGAACTTGGAGGGCATGGAATACTGTCACTGAAAAATAATATTAGAAGCGTGATCAACTTGCCTTCTATAGGAAAATCTCATCTTTGTTGATGTGATTCATCCATGCCCAGGGAGTCTGTTTCCAACCCATTAACTGTGACCCTTTGTATACACCTCTAGATGTTTACATGATACATTATGGTTAGTTGCTACCAGATCAAATTTTATGATAGAAGAGTCATATTTTTATTCAGATGCATTTATTATTTATACATTGACAGGTCCAGATATGTTGGAAATAGTAATTACAAGTCGATGGTCTTCATGTCTCTGCCAATTTGTTAGTGAGTCAGTTAGTTAGCATGTTAGTAAGCCAATTAGTCTGCCAGTAAGTCTTCAAATACAAAGTCACACGATTACTCAAGCTTAGTTTTAGTCAATTGGAAAGCAGGGGAGTTATTAAATGTATCCGATNCTGATAAGTAGATATAAGTCAATTGAATTTATTGTTGTATTAATTGTTGAGTCAATTTTTACTTCTATAAGAAGTCTCAATTGTAGTCTATATATTTTTGAGTCTGTAAGTAGTCGAGGCATGAGATACAAAGAGGTAGACAAAACAGAGAGAAGCAACAACAACAACTGAAGGTAGTCGAAGAAGTCTGAGAGTCAAAGCTTGACTCAACATTGTATTTTGTATTAGCGCACAACGCTGAAGTTTAATATATATCAAGTATTTTGAGTGTTGTCATACTCACTTGTATTTATGAGTTTATTTTTTTATTTATGTTTCGGGAAATCATTCATTAAGTGTTTTATCACCGAACATAATAAATCATGCAATTTTCCCACTGCGCGGTAAGTCCCGAGTGTTCATCGATGATGTTTTATGGTGCACAATATTTGTCACTACATTGTACATAGTTTCCATGCATGTTGTAGATCCGAGATATGGTATCGAAGAAGTTTGATCAAAACAATTTCAAGAGAAACAACTCTGTTGAAAAGTGAAATATGGCTTCTACCTCAAATCTACAACATCCCACTTTTACAAGAAAAAATCATGAGTTATGGTCCTCGACCGTGAAGGCACTGTTTCGAGGTCAAGATGTATGGGAGATAGTCAAGAATGACTATGTGGAACGAGTAGATTAGGTAGCGTACAATGCACTTACACAAGCTGAGAAGGATGTCTTGAAAGATCAAAGGAAGAATGATGGAAATACAAAATTTTACATACATTAAGCCATGCATGAGAGCATACTCCCAAGAGTTGCATCAACAAAGAAAGCCAAGGAGGCATGGGACATATTACAAACCTCTTATCAAGGTATGGACAAAGTCAAGAATTCAAAACTACAAATTCTTAGAAGATATTTTGAAACTTTGCCAATGAAAGATATAGATTCAATAGATTCCTTTTATACCCATGTTATTGGCCTGATAAATCATATTAAGTCTCATGGTGAAACCATATAAGACAAAAAAGTTTTTGAGAAGTTACTTAGGAGTCTTCCTCCTAAATTTGATACCCTTGTTGTGACTCTAGATGAGAGAAAAGACTTGAGTCAGTTTAGTCTAGATGAATTGCAAGCTTCCCTCATTAATCATGAACACAGATTAAATAGGTCAAATATGTCATTAGAGAATGCATTTTCCATGCAGTCATCTATAATCCATGGAAGAGGAAGGGGGAGAGCTAACTCTAGAGGTAGAGGAAGAAGTTCTGTCAAAGGTGGATGCATTAGAAATCCTAGAAATACTGGTGGAAGAGATCAAAACCCAAATTCCAGTCATCGAAGTGGTCAGAGAACCGAGAAATAAAAGATTCAGTCCCATTACTATAAAAAATATGGACATTATGCATATGAATGCATAAATAGATAGTGTAATCAAAATAAGAAAGGTCAATATCATTCAAACAACACAAATAGTCCCTCCAACCCTATGTTTATGGTGCGTGATGAAACAATGCCTATAGTTTCCCTAGTTGAATGCAATGTTTCTCAAGAAAGTCCTTGTGACATATGGTATCTAGATTTAGGATCTAGTAATCACATGACATGAAACATAGAGTTATTTTCTAGTTTGGATAAGTCAGTTCAAACAAAGGCTACACTTGGAAGAGATATCCAAGTCACTGTCTTAGGCAAAGGTAGTATAAAAATTTTAACTAAGCGAGGAGAACAAAAAGTTATGCTTGATGTATATTATGTTTTTGGTCTGAAGCATAATCTGATGAGCACATGAAAATTGCTACAGAAAGGATACAAAATCTACATGGAAGATAATCACTGTGTGATTATGGACATATATCCAAGAAATCATCTTATTGAAAGAATTCATATGACAAGTAACAGAATGTTCCCATTGACATTGAAGCCAACCATGAAGACAAAAACAACAAAAAATATTGGTAAAACAAAAGATGCGCAGTTAGACACTACATTTACAACAGAAAGAGTGTGCAATTCTAATGAAGAAAATAGTTCATGTGGTATCAAGAAAAGAGAAAGTGGTGCAAAGATGCATACAACGTTACAATCTGAAGTGCATGATGATTCACGTCTATGGAATTTCAGATTTGGACACTTCAACTTTAGAGGTATGAAGCTGCTACACACAAAGGATATGGTAAAAGGTTTTCCATTGATAGAAAAACAAGAAAGAATATGTGAAGGATGCACATTTGGAAAGCAACATAGATAATCATTTCCAGTTGGAAAGTCTAATAGATAAAAAGCTCCACTGGAAATAGTACACTCATATATTTGTGGACCAATGAAAACACCATCTATAGGAAGAAGTACATACTTTCTGACATTTATTGATGATTTCTCAAGAAAGACGCAGATTTATTTTCTAAAACATAAATATGATGGATTGGGTTGTTTTTAGCAGTTTAAATCACTTGTGGACAAACAAAGTGGTCATTACATCAAGTTTCTAAGAACTGACAGAGGAGGAGAATATATGTCAAGAGAATTTCAGAACTTTTGTAAAGTCCATGGCATGTAAAAGAAATTCACCGTGAGGTATACACCACAGCATAATGGTGTCACAGAACGAAAGATCAAAACCATCATGGAAATGACATGCAGTATGTTGGCAACCAAACATTTTTCAAATGAGTACTGGGATGAGGTAGTAACAATTGTAGTATATATTATGAATAGATGTCCGACAAAGAGTATGAAGAACAAAGTTCCTCAAGAATCCTAGACAGGTACGAAGCATAATGTGGCACACCTGAAATTTTTTGGTTGTGTCACATACTTACATGTTCCAGATGAGCTGAGAAAGAATCTAGACAACAAAGGAAAGAAATGTATATTTGTTGGGTATTATGAAGAAACAAAAGGACACAAGTTGTATGACCCTGTCACAAGAAAGGTCATAATCAGTCGCAATGTTCAATTCATGGAGAATGGAGCATGGGATGGAAGCATAGAAAAGACAATTATTATTATTAATGCTATTGAGCATGATGACACAAAAGAATAGGTGGTTCAAACACCATGTACAAGTCAATGCGTAGTCCCTTCTATGTCTGGAACTGCGATGCAAATCCCATCACAAACTACTCCAGTAAGATCAACAGGTGCACAATCTACACCTAGAGCACAACAAACTCTAGTAAGTAGTCTGATTAGTTCTACATCTCCAGATCCAACACTAGGAAGTCTGTTACCAAGGAATACAAGAAGTCTATGTGACATCTATAATGAGGACACATCAAATTCATTTTTCAGTTTTGCTTTGTTTTCACAAATAGATGATCCATTAACTTTTGAAGAAGCTGTCAAAGATGATGTATGGGATCAAGCCATAGATGAATAAATTAGATGCATAGAGAAAAATCAGACATGGAAGTTGGTAGATGTACTTAAAGACAAGGATGTGATAATTGTCAAGTGGATTTATAAAACTAAGCAAGATGCAGATGGAAATGTTTAGAAGCATAAGGCAATGCTAGTAGCAAGAGGTTTTACACAACAACCTGGAATTGATTTCAATGAAACATTTGCACTAGTTGTGTGCATGGACACAGTCAGAACTGTGTTAGCCATTGTCACATGGAACAAATGGCCAGTTTACCAAATGGATGTAAAGTCAACATTTTTTAATGGAAATTTAGAAGAACAAGTGTATGTGGAAAAACCACAAGGCTATGAGGTTCCAAGAGAAGAAGACAAGGTGTACATATTGAAGAACACACTGTATGGTTTAAAGCAAGCTTTGAGAGCTTGGTACAATCACGTGGATTCCTATCTCACACAGAATGGATTCCAGAGAAGTGAAAGTGAGCCAACATTGTATGTCAAAGAAAATTAGCAAGGTAACATGTTAATTGTTTGCTTATATGTGGATGATTTGATATTTACATGTGGTTTTGGCATAGAAGAATTTAAGTCAGTCATGGCGGATGAATTTGAAATGACTGATTTTGGGTTTATGAGATATTTTTTGGGTATTGAAGTTCACCAGTGCAAAGTGTTGGTTGTGAAGCTTGATTATCTTCCTGATTCAGAGGTCTTTTACTTTCAGTCGTGTTTATACCCCATGAAGTATTTACACCTCAGAAGTATGTACACTCTTCCACGCAGGGGAGTGCAGAGGAGGGGTACCCCCTCTGCGGGGTCCGGGGGGTCTAGGGGCAAGCGAGCCCCTGAAGGAAAAATTGCCTTGTAAATGTATATTGTAATTTCATGGTAAATCTGGACCGTTCATTATAAGATCACAGATCTAATGATAGAGATTATGTTTGGGTTTTTTTCCCTAGAAGGCAACCCTCTTTTATGAGGGAAATGTATTGCGGCTATGGTTGATGGCAAATATTGTATTCTGAGATAGGAGACTGTGATAGAAAGAAGAGGAAGTTACAACATGTTTGTTGTAGGTTGTATCCCTTCATATGATGGATAATAATAAAAGAAGGACCTGACAATTTCTCTGGTGGATGTAGCCCACACTGGGTGAACCACGCAAATCTATGTCTCTATTGTATTGTGTATCTTCTGTGTTTTGTTTCCACATTTGTTTTATTTTATTGCTCCACGGTCCTGTTTATCTAACACAAAGATGGTATATTTATCTCACAATCTAAGTATGCACATGAAATTTTGAAAAGATTCAATATGATAAATTCCAAAGCATCCCCAACACCTGTCATAACAGTATTGAAGTTAAGCAAGGAAGATAAAGGGTCCAAGGTGGATCCCACACTGTTTAAAAGACTAGTAGGCAATATTATGTATTTAACAACAACAAGGCCTGATATTATGTATGGAGTGAGCCTAATTTCAAGGTTCATGAAAACTCCAAAAGAATCACATTGAAAGGAAAGAAAGAGAATTTTGAGATATGTAAATGGAACAAAAGATTTTGGCATTATGTATTCTACTTTAAAATATTTAAGACTTATTAGATACACTGACAATGATTTTGGAGGAAACACAGATGACAAGAAAAGTAAATTTGGGTACACATTTCATTTTGGAATAGGTATGGTATCATGGGAATCAAATAAACATCCCATAGTGACTCTTTCTTCAACATAAGAAGAGCAAATCGCATCTACAAGCACAACTTGTCAAGCAATTTGGATGAGAATAATGTTAAAATATTTTCTACAGGAACAACATGAACCAACAACAATATTTTGTGACAACAATTTAGCCATCGTGTTATCAAAGAATCATGTGTTTCACAAGAAAACTAAGCATATTGATACAAGGTATCATTTTATCATAGAATTAGTGAATAACAAAGAGATCTATTTAGAATTTTGTAGTTCAAAATAACAAGACGCAGATATTTTCACAAAATCTTTAGCAAGAGATGCATTTAAGCATCTGTGTAGTAGTTTGGGAGACTGCACAGTAATAGATGAGTGACAATAAATGCCAATTCAATTTTTGATGTTATTTTTTGTAATCCCACCTACTTATAATTAAGGGGGAGTGTTGGAAATAGTAATTATAAGTTGGTGAGATTCACGTCTCTACCAATTTGTCAGTCAGTCAGTCAGTCAGTCAGTCTGCAAATACAAAGTCACTCATTTATTCAAGTTTAGTATTAGTTAGTCGACAAGAACAAGAGTTATTAAATGGAGCCGATATTTATCTTTCTCGAATTCTGATAAGTAGATAGAAGTTAGTTGAATTTATTGTTGTATTAATTGTTGAGACAATTTTTACTTTTGTAAGAAGTCTCAGTTGTAGTCTATATGTGTTTGAGTCTATAAGTAGTCGAGGCATGAGATACAGAGAGGTAGACATAATAGAGAGAAGCAATAACAACAACTGAAGGTAGTCGAAGCTCGACTCAACATTGTATTATGTATTAGTGCACAATGCCGAAGTTTAATATATATCAAGTATTTTGAGTGTTGTCATACTCACTTGTATTTCTGAGTTTATTTGCTAAGTATAGTATTGTTTTTTTTATTTTTGTGTCACAAAATCGTTAATTAAGTGTTTTATCACAACGCATAGTAAATTGTGTAGTTTTTCAACTGCACGATAAGTCATGAGTGTTCAGAAACAAAGTTTTGTGGTGCGCGGTATTTGTCACTACAGTACGCACAATTTCCTTGTGTGCTGTAGATCCAAGAGGATCGATAGTAAGGGTTTAAATTTTTTACGTCCACACTATTAGATCACTGGTTGGTTGGTGTTGAATAAAATCAAATAGTATTTTAAGTTGAAAGAGTTTGATATTTGTCTTTGCTTGAAATTAGTGAAAATTTATTTTAATTGAATAGAATCAAGTGTTTTTTAATTGAATAAACTCGTATATACTTGAAGTTCGTATAATAATATACTTGAATTTGAAAGAGGTTAATTTTTGTAGGTAGTGTAAATTTATTCTAATTTCATATTTAATTATTAAATTTGTTTTAATTTTGGTGACATTTCTTTATCATTCCAAATAATTAAGAATATTAACGCGAGAACTCACTCTAAAAGATTAGAATAAAAATAAATTGAATGACAAAGATAATATCCAATTGCCAACGTTACATAAAGGGGAAAGTTGTTTTATCATAAATTGAAAGCCTAAAAGATTAGTATAAAAAAATAAATTCAAAGACAAGGCTAAGTTACATAATGAAGAAAGTTATTTTATTATAAATATCCAAAGGCCAAGCTATCTAATGGTGAAAGTTGTTTTATTAAGTTACACAAAGAAGAAAGTTGTTTTATTAAGTTATATAATGGAGAAAGTTGTTTTATCAGTGTCTCCCTACGGCAAGGGACTCTAGACATTGCTTGGCGGTCAACTAATCGTTGACCTCCTATTACTTAGTGCATTATGGGTATTAATTGGTGCGTTCTGCTATGTGTTTCATGTAATTTTTCCAATCTTTTCTAATATCATTTATTAATTTTCTTTTTTTCAAATTAAAATTCTTTTTAAAATTAAAAAAAAAATTATATTACTAATTTTTCATTGGTCCATTTCATATTGATGGTACTAAATAATCACGGTGAAGCTAAATATTATTTATATTTTTGTCATCGTTTAAAATTGATTTAAAAAATAGATAAAATTAGATTATATCATTGATCAAGTTTATGGGTTGATATGATGTGTAGTAGATGCGTGTATTCCAAAGGGTGAATGTGTGTCATGCATGTCTATTACTCATCTCCTTGAAATGGAAACACCTTGCAATGAAACCACCTTGCAATGAAACCAAACTCTTCTCTTCTCTCCTTTTGGACCCCAACAAAACTTGCACAAAGTCCTCAAGCCTGTAGCGAGCCTAGGACCTTTGCAATTTTCATAGCTGCGAACATGATATTGAACTAGTCTTCTTCCTCTTTGTTGTTGTCTTCTTCTGCGGGTAAGATTTAGCTCCAATCACTCATCTTATTCCAATGCCAACCTGCTTATTCTTTCCTTTTCTCGTCCTTCTTGTTGAGACGGGACCTTTTGAACGTAATTTCCACATCAAGCGAGCTCATATCCTAGTTCTATTATGGCTCTTCGAGTTGCTAGGATTGGTATATACTATATAAGAGGAAAAATTCTAGGATTTTCGAGCACCGATGAGGGCATGGTGATGGATATTGTTATACCCCATCTACGCCACCATAGTCGACTCGAAGAAGGGTGATCTGGGCACCATTTCTCCCATTGCCATCATATTCATCATGGGTGCCAACATCTTGGCTGCTGATCCTTTCTCCAATGGCCCCATGAACCTCTCCCTCTCCTTCAGGCATGTCGTTGTGAGTGGATACTTCATTGAAAACTGGGTCTACTGGGTCGACCCTCTGATTGGAGGCAGCTTGGAAGGTCATGTCTATAGTGGCATTTTCGTTGGAAATAAATCTCATGTCCCCCTCCCCATTTCAGAATTATGAGATGAGAGAAAATAAAGGTCGACTAATATAGGAATTAAAACTTCTGGTGTAGACTAATCAAATATGGATCTTCAACCCTTCTAGCCATCATTGTAAACTAATTGAAACAACCAAGCCTTAGTTTAGTACCTTGTGTCCTCCTACACTGTTTGTATCATAAACTAATTGAAACACCCAAGACTTTGTTTCTTACCTTTTATTCTCCTACACCATCTGTGTCATGGGGAATTTAGGGTTTTGTGAGTCCATCCTCTGTGTGAAAGTTAGGGTTTCTTTCTTGAGCGTATGACTGGAAAGAAAAAAGAGGGACTAGGCCTTGAAGTAGCAAGTTTTCCAGGAAAAGCTCATTTTATTCCTAATGATTGAAAATGGAATCCATAGAACTCAACTTCTCATTTCATCCAGCCTTGTAGACAAGACCATTAGTCATACTCTATTTAGGATATTTATTTTGTAGGAGCAAATGGATTCAAAATCTAGGTGGTTTTAGGCATAGATATGAAATTCTTACTACTTACCATAACTTTTCTAACATCATTTGGACTTGACAATGCATTATGAGTACCTTAAATAAGTAGGATTAGAGGCAAAAAGACATTTTTGGGGAAGAGGGCCAAGAATTCTAACCTGGTCGTCTCACTATGGAAAACGTTGGAGGTGTAAAGTTGGGAAGAAATGTTTGAAGAGGCTTTCGAACTCTCCCCGTTCTGGTATTTCAACCCTGTAGAAACCCAAGCCATTGGGAAAGCAGATCAAAATGGCAGTGAGGATGGCGATTTTTCTCACATGACAACTCGCCATAACCCTACCATTAGGGATGTCTAGCACTGTTATTACCATTTCTAGAACTGTTGTTTCAACTATCTGTTAAATCGGTGGATCCATATCTCGATTAGCTATGGGTGAAATGGTAGCTGCTAGGTCTGGGATTGACTCTGCTATTGGCATTGGAGATGATGTTGAAGCTAGTGATGAGACTGCATTTCGAGATCAATCTACTACTGAAGCTATAGTTGTACACCTAGAGGACTCACAGGAAGATGGACCACACATGGCATTTGCGGCTAATTACCTACTCAACGTCTCACATCGTTCTATAGATAGTGCGTTGCATGTATCAAGATGTTAGTACTTTTAGCTAAGAAAAAATATTTATGTTTAAATTTAGACATACATTTTTGTTACACTTAGTCAAACAATTATGTTTAATGATTGATACTTGAAAACTCATTTCACGTCTCTAATTAATCCTCCTGCCATTAAAAAAATATGTATCGCCCAAAGTTGAACGAAAATGGTTGTATAAGGAACCTTCCTGAAACATCAACATCGACGTCGCCCACATAAAAGGTTCCAAAGTTTCTTCCTATCAAAAAATTCATGTAAGAGAAGCCACTGGCACCATCAACACCATTAAAAAAATATCGTTGCAGAAATATCGTCGCAAATGTCATCGTTCCACAGTTGGTGACAATATTTTCATCAGTGTTATCGTTGTCTAAATCGATCATGTGAATTCTGTAAATTTGACAACACACAACGATAGCCATCAAAATTCACAAGTGCAACCATGTGGAGCCAATTTAGTCTAACCATGTGGAGTCAACCATTTAGTATAGCATTGGAATGTGATCCTCTTGGGCATTGACACATTTTTTTTAATAATAAGAATTATTTCATTGCCAACTCCCATTTTCTAAATCTATAGGTCGCATTGATCTATCATAAAAGAACTAAGATAACTAAGATATTTGTAGTCATTTTATTTAGTTGAAAAATTCATTGTTAATACTATTTTTGCATGAAATCAGAACACAAGAAAACCCGATTTATGTTCCTTCAAGTTCTGTTTTAAACTTTATTTTCATGAAGTTTTATAGTTCTCATAGTTTGAACTGGAAAATCGTTGGTTGTCTCCATAGTTCTCATAGTTCTAGCTCCTGGAGGAATTCATGCAAGATCAACTAGAAAAATTTCATAATGTACCAAATCATTTAGATACCAATATTACTTGGTATATCTCATCCTTTATTAGAATCAATATTTCTTTGAGGCTTGGGGAATTAAGATCATAGATGAGGCTAGGAGACTGAAGCCAATTAATGAATGGACTTAGGAGATGAAGAAGCAAGAAAAAAATAGAGGTTTCATCCTCTATGTAAATAAGTACATGAGTACAATACATGCCTTGATCCATGGGACTCCTCTACCTATATTCATCCCATAAATGAGGCCTATTGCACAAATTATCAAAGATGCTAAAAAAAGAGACCGGTACTTGGAAAAATATCATATCATCATCAAGGTGTATGGTTTTGAGTAAGAACCATTCAAGCTCCCTAGTTTCTTGACACTAAGGATTATGGCATTGGAATATGTCAAAAAAAGGTTGATATATGATCACTTCTTATTTTCCCAACATATAAAATCCATCACCTTCCCATTGCCACAGGAGGTTGGCCCCTTCTTGGTTCAACAAAGAACAACTTTTCTTGTAGCTGAAGAAAATATTAAACAATTTGATTTTGAGAAAAGGGAAGGATGGGTATATGATCCCAATGGTGTCATCTATGAAAAGAATCCAACATACAAACATCATCCAGTGTTGATAGAAAATACTTAAAACCTAAAGTCCTAGGAAGAGGTCGGCCATATCCTAGGAAATGGGACCCCCAACAAAAATTCCTCATCAACTCAAGCCAACATAGTCCACACCGCCCATTCTATAAATATATCATACTAGGAAATGAAGTCAGGAATGGATGTGTGTGGTAGGATAATTAGACCCTATAGGAGTTACCTCCCTTAGGCTCAAATAGAGATGCAAGCTATACATTTTCCTAAATCTAAATCATACATGAAAAGATCTATGAGAAAAGAGGATGAGAAGCATACTCGATACTTCGATGGTTGTACCTACATGCTGCTTTGAAGATATCCTTCACTTTCATGAACACATGTCTATACACATAGGAAAAAAACAAACACCTTTCACAAGATCAAACGTAACATGTATAAAACATAGATCTAATAATATATCACAAATACATGAAAATATTAAATATCTATGAAGGTTATGATAACCATATGCAATCAATTAGAGGGGCCAAGCTACCTAATGGTGAAAGTTGTTTTACTAATTGAAGATTGTATAATTTCATAATATTATATTTTATTAATTTTTTATTTACATGTTTATGTTCAAATTTATAGAAATAACTAATATTTGCTTTGAACAAGGTTTATTTACCACTAATATTTGGTTTGAAATTTTTTTATTTATCATTAATGTCATGTTTATTAGTATAGTTAAAAAAGTCAACATAAGATTCATATTAATAGTGAAAGGGATATCAATGTATATTTATGGAAAATCAATGTAAAGTGATTCTCAAGTTTGAACAAGTTTTACAATTAATGTCATAGTTATTAGTGTAGCTACAAAAGTCGATATTGAGATTAATAGTGATAGGGATAACAATATATATCTATGGAAAACTATTGTAACGTGATTCTGAGGAATGTTAAGTACTAAATTAGTATTAATTACTAGGACCAATATAGCCTCATCAAGATATATCTTGGTCAATATTTCTTTGAAGCTTGGGGAATTAATATTACAGATGAGGTTGAGAGACTGAATCCAATCAATGAATGGACTTGGGAGATGAAGAATGAAGAACAAAATAGATGTTACATCCTCTATGTAAATAAGTACATGAGTACAACACATTCCCTGATCCATGACACTCCTCTTCCTAGAGTCATCCCATAAATAAGGAATATTCTACAAATCAACAAAGATGCTAGAACAAGAGACTGATACCTAGAAAAAGATCATACCATCATCAGGGTGTATGGTTTTGAGTAAGAACCATTCAATCTCCCTAGTTTCTTGACACTAACAATCATGGCATTGGAATATGTAAAACATAGTTTGATATCTGATCAATTATTATTTTCCCAACATAGAAAATGCATCACCTTCCCATTTCCATAGGAGGTTGGCCCCTTCTTGGTTTAGCAAAGAACAACTTTTGTTGTAGGTGAAGAAAAGCTTAAACAATTTGATTTTAAGAAAAGAGAAGGATGGTTATATGATCCCCAGGGTGTCATCTATGCAAGGAAGCCAACATAAAAACATCATCGAAATGTGTTGATAAAAAATACTTACAACCTAGAGTCCTAAGAAGAGGTCTTAATTGCCATAAATTATAATGTAATTGTGCAAATGTTGTTTAGATTGGTGAGTTGGTATGTCTCTATCTAAAGAGCCCATATTAATTAATATGGTTGAGGGTCGAACTATGTATTATGTATATTGAAATAATTAATAAAAATATAAATAATTTCCTATGATACGAGAGGGAAAATAATGATGGGGGATATAATTCCACATGAGAGGGGGATAAAGACGAATCCAAGGGAAACCCATGTCTTTTTCTTGATTTAATGTGTTATTACCATATAATCCTCCCTTTGACTTCTTAGACATTGAAACTTTGAATTCATATAAAAGGGTTGGTGTGTGAGATCAACTCATAGAGTTATTAACTACATTGGCTGAGTACAAGCAAGCATGGGGGAAGTGTGAGAGTTAAGAAATCCTTTTTGGGAGGAGTGAGAGGCAACATGCATGGGAGAAAAGGAAATTTGTATGGAAAAAGAGGAAAATTTTTACACATTGGATTTGGGAAACAATAGAGAAGTTGAGTGCTGAGAAGAGCACCAACCATGTTGTACTTGAAGGAAACCATTATTGGGCTATGTTTATGATGAAAATGTGGCTTGTGTGCCTAAAAAAATGGGTTTTGTACCTGTGGACCATTTTCTATGTTAAGGAAATGACTCAAGCGCTTTGTTAAAGATGTTGTGAGCACTCCTAGAGCAACTGAGAGCTTCTGGATTCCCCAATATATGGGATTCCTATCCAACCAAGTGCACTGGAGATCTGGAGGGAAGTTGGAAGGCCTAAGGAATTGCGTGGCAGAGAAGGGGGATACCATTCTTGGGTTGTGTAGGTTGAGGGGAAGAAAGTTGATGGATTGGATTTGTCGTTGGAGTAGAACCTGGGTTTTGGGCTACTAAATGTGGAGAGTGGATAGGGAAGAGGGATAGAACTCCTTGTGGAATTGTAGCCTCATCTCAAGGGTGGCTTGTTGTTGAGAGAAAATTAACAGAAAACCTATAGCTGGGAGGAACATCCTTCATACACAACCAATTGGTTATTTTATAAACATATAGGTTTTATGTTATGTTATTATGTTATTTCCATTGTGTAAATAAGTGTATTTGAATGTTTTGTTTTATTTCTTGAATGGTTGCATTCATGTTTTAAAAACATGTTGTTAGATGCATGTTAAATTTTGGTTATGCTTCCCTTTGGTTTATTTTGTATGTATGGGGCATTTTAAATTTCATTTTTAGTGGGAATGTACATTACAAATTGGTATCAGAGCTTCTAGTTCAACACTGGACCCATATGATCCAAGGACCAGTGTGAATTTGGAAAATTCAATGTTACATATTTTGGATATGTGACAGATTGAAGAAATTTATGAAACTAGAGTGACTCCCCAAATGTTTGAGAAAATTTAGGTCAAATTTACACTCAGAATGGTTGAGGAGATAATCAATATCATTGATCTACAAGTTATAGAGTCAAATTTGTCCTGGAGGATCAAATTTTTTGTTTTAATGGGAAATCAAGAGTTAAAAAATCAACAGCCCAGAAAGTGTTTGACTTGGATATCAACAATCGAGATTCATTCTCGATCGGTTAAAATTTCCAAGATCACTGAAGGAAAAAAAATCAGATTAATTACAAAATTCTCGAAAGTTACAGTTTTTGGGGTTTTTTGAAAATTTTGTATAGGTGATGATGTTGATTGTACCCGTGACGTGGACTAACAATGTATGTTGGAAATACTAAGAAGGGGGGTGAATTAGTATTTCCCTTTTTCAACAATTAACATTTACTTTGATATTTTAATATTTACTAAAATAAACAATGGACATGTATTTAAAATCAATTATAAATATATAATTAACACAAATTACAAGGTTTTATAAAGAAATAGTGAAGGACACCAATCATTTTTAGAGCACCAACTATAGGAGACACTAATCCCACTTTTCAAGGCACCAACCCTAGGAAGAACCAACTCCCTTGTCTTTAGGGCACCAACCCTAGGAATCACCAACACCCTTTTCTTTAGGGAACCAATCCTAGGAAGCACCAACTCCCTTGTCTTTAGGGCACCAACCCTAGGATGAACCAAATCCCTTGTCTTTAGAGAACTAACCCCAAGAAGCACCAAATCCCTTGTCTTTAGGGCACCAACCCCAGGAAGCACCAAGTCCCTTAACTTTAGAGCACCAACCTTAGGAAGCACCAACTCCCTTAACTTACACTTACTTAGTAAAGGATATTAATCGTTCTATGCTCCTCCCTTCCACCCTCACTTCATAGTAATCATCAGTTTTTCTTCTTTGACTATGCTTCTGTTTTGATCTTCTAATCTGGATTACAAAGACACTTCTTCTTCACCATTCTTCCTTGCTTATACAGTCTCTCAACTGGTGTGAGCTATGAAGCATTGTGTCCCTTTTTTTGGACCATCGCACCTCTTCATTTAGATTAACAATAATAATGTTTTTTTTCTTCATTATTATTCAAACATTATTGTGAAGGATTTTCAAATTAGTGAGAGTGATTTTCATAAATCGATCACAGATATGGATCGATTTCTCTTAAATCGATTCCATGTCTCTGCAAATATTGCATAAATCAAAATCTACAGAGGCGCTTCCTTCAAACCATTTACATGTGACCATATCCACAAAACCATAGGCTTATTAAATTAAGTGATGTTCTTAGCGCCTCACAACTTATGTATTCGTAACCCGTGACCATGGGTTGGAATCCGGTCGTACAGACTTCGGCCTTCGAGCGATTTCTTTCTTAGAATCATCCAATCTTTCGAAGTTTGAACTTCTCGAAGTGGTTACCTCTCACAAGGATTGATCCAATGGTTAGCATGATTCTTGGAACCAAATCAACAGTCTAGCTTCAATTCTTACACTATCATTCCTTTTCTTAATCCAATGGCTATGAATTAACCAAAGGTTGAGATGGACGACCATTATTTACTTTGAAAGTCTGTCCTTCGAGACTTCCAACCTTTGTAGTCATTCAACCTTCTCAGAGTGCATTTCGCAGAAGCGTGTATATTATATCGGACGATCAATATTCAATATTCTGTTAGATGGACAATCTAGGCTTATCAAAGGCTTTCAATTAAATTGACAATCAAGAATTGATTTGCAGTTGAGTGGATGATTCTCATTCATTTCGTGACTTTGGTGTTTCGGGACTCTAGTGTTTGTAGTCATTCAAATCTTCCGGAGCAAATTTCATTGAAGTACGTATCAACACTTCCCTTCTTAATAACCTTCACATGTCTAGGATCTAGGATCATGGGTTTAAGCACAAATGATCTCCTACTCTTCAGGTATTCAACTATTCGTAACTTCAGTACTTCGAGCTACTCGAATTATGAAGTAGTTCAATCCATTCGAAGTTTTACCTACCGAATAAGTCACAGAATGGCTACGATTGCTTGTTGTCGGTCAATGGTCCATATTTACCCTGTTCTATTGTCTTAATCCAATGACTAAGAAAAATTCCTGAGAATCGTAAATCAATGACCAACATTAACTTTGACGTTCGACGCTTCAGGTGGTTGCTGGTAGGAGAAAATTGATATCCTCAAAAAGAATACTCTCGAAGGGACGTGGCTTGCTGACATCACTATTGATGTGGCACTAGCTTAGTGGATGCCACGTGTCACTTATATTCGTGACTTACGCATACCTAAAGTTCCAACTGGACTTTGACACTTGTCATCATCTAATTGTTCCATGTGTCCTTGACTACATGGGCTATGATGATGTGGGCTCTTACTTTGTGAACCACGTGTCTTACTTTGTGACTTTTGAACTTCGAGGATTCGAAGGTCCAAGTAATTGTTGCTCAAATTTTCACCGGAGTTGGTCAGCGCCGAAGTGGTCAACATGAAAGTGCTTACATTATCCTTCCACTTGGATTCATCCAATGACTGAGATCTGTTCTAGATCAATGGTCCAGATTCATTTCTTCATTCAGGACTTCGGGTTATTCTCTTTTTCCTACTTCCCAATTCTCTCGGAGTGAGATTCCCTGAAGAATAAACTTCGAGTAAATTGAATTCATATAATGGTCCTTCTTTAGCACGAAAAGTTTAACACGATCAAATGATTGTTAGGAATTAGGTTATTCAGGATCTCGGGCCTTTGGCCTTTCTTATCCTATCCTTCAACTTTACTCAATCGGATGGTCGAGAAATATTCTTGATGATCTTAGATCAATGATCAGCGTTGACTTTGTCCTTCAAGTGATTTCTCCTTCACAATCATTTTTTCGCCGAAGGACCTTGTTGAGGAAAAGATATTAATTTATCTTACTCAAGCATTTTTGAATGTTGCTTGGCTAAGGAAAGATAGTTGGGAATATTACCCTATGTTTATAGCCTCAAAAAAGTGTTTCCCAATCCACAAGTATTAATTACAAGGACTTAGGATGGTTTTTTTAAATAAAAGATTGTTGCAAAATATAACATTTTTATATAAATTTTTGAATATAACAGTTTGCAAAATGTAAATGTGGATATCAAAAGCAAAAATACCAAGTCACATATTAACATAGATGAGACAAAATAGCAACCGCTTTATTTCATTCCAAGAAATAAAAAAAATTGTTCTCTTTACAAAAATTCTTGTGGGGGCATGGACCAAGGTCAAACTTATATATCCCCGATTAAAACCATACAAAAGGACTTTGACAAGAAGTAAAAACTGAACTTTAAAATCTGAATCATCTTTCCACAGACTACTGCCAACTTGACTGTGCACAATATCATTTATCAGTCATGAAAATTAATTCATAAAAAGAAAAGTCTACACAAACTATCAAAGATATACCAACACCTCTAAAAAAAACATATGAATGATATGGTTCAGCTTTGAACCTTACTGTCTACAAAAGGAACTTGCTGTCATAAAAGAGAATTAGGATTTTAATGAATTAAAGAATGAATGAAAACTGAACTATCTCAATAAAACTCAAAAGAAAACCTTAGTATTCTTTCTCCTTCTCTTCTCCCCTTGTTCTTCCTTCTCATTTGGATTTTATACATTCCAAATTAGTTGAAGTAGTTCAACTACCTCATTTAGTTAAGTTAAATAAAAATCAACTAACTTTTAGTTTAGGGGAAGAAAAAATAATAACAATAATAATCAAGGGTCTTTTTATTAAATAATAACTAGTAGGTGGGACCCCTTCTGACTCCCTTTATTTCTTAACAAAATAAACATAATTAGACAATCAATCAAACACATGCCTCCTTGTGGCTCCCATAATTATTTTCACAATTTGAAATTTAAATATCAGAGATATTTCAAATTATATCCAAACATGTAAATATCCATAATATCCAAAAATAGTTGTTGTCCAAAACATTAAGGAGTCCACTGTCCTCAATAAATCGATAATAACACATAATCAAAAACCATATTTTCCACTTTGAGAGACAATTTTTTCTTTGTTGATGCTATCCCCTTTTGACTTCCTCGAATTGGCCTTAGGTTGGGTGGAACCTTGAAGCTTGATCTCAATAATGACATGGGAGCAGTTATCTCTCAAGTGCATACAAGATGATACTAACTTGGTTTAGTCACTTGAAGGAGAGGAGGGATAAACTACAACTTTACCTTTATCATGCATATGGCGAGCCTCGGTTTTGAGTCTTTTACTTGCACGAGAGGACTGTATAGGTGACTGTCCAGGGGAAATCTGAAAATTTAGGTTAACAGGTGCAGGAGGAGGAGGTAATTAAAAAATTGGCTAGCCACGATGGTGGGAGACTGCTGGGTGAACAATATCTTGCCATCCATTATTCTTGGGAACTTCAAGATGCAAAGATACATGGGGAGGCACATGGATACCAGGAACATGCTGGGGATGGAAGTGTTAGAAAAACATGATCATGGAGAAATAAAATTAAAAAAAATGTGGAAATAAAACATAGAAGATACACAATACAATAGAGACACATATATATGTGGTTCACCTAGTGTGGGCTATGTCCACCAGAGAAATTGCCAGGTCCTTCCTTTATTATTATCCAGCAAATGAAGGGATACAACCTACAACAAACCCACTGTAACTTTCTCTTCTTTCTCTCACAGTATCCTATCTCAGAATATCATATTCACTATGATACATAGTCACAATACATTTCCCTCATAAGAGAGGGTTTCCTTCTAGGGAAAAAAATCCTAACATAACTTCTACTGTTAGATCTGTGACCTTATAATGAACGATCCAGATTTACAATGAAATTACAATATGCTTTTACAAGTCAATCACCCATGAACCCCACAAAAGGGGTAACCCCCCTCTGCACTCCCCCGTGTGGAAGAGTGTACATACTTCTGGGGTGTAAATACTTCATGGGGTATAAACATGACTGAAAACAAAAGACCTCTGAATCATGAAGATAATCAGGCTCCACAACCAATAGAAAGGGAGGCATCTCTGGCCTAGTCCAGACTATCCCTTGCCCAATCCAATTGAAAAATCCATCTTGAAAGAGTTGGTTTAACCCTTGAGTATCGACATCAAAATGTGTTGAGAATATGGGCCTTCTAGGCCCTCTATTCCAGTTTTCTTCACCCCTATTATTTCGACCATGACTTCCTCTACTGAAGAATCTCATCCTGTATGCAACAATTATTAGCAAATATCTCTTAATAGACCATACATGACATTCTCTTACTATGAAACAAAGTTTGGCTCAACAATTAACATCCGACCCATGCAAGTCAATACACAAAATTTATTTAATAATTTTCAATTGAGCAGGGGGTGAAATAGGGTTCATGGGATATCTAGGGGGATTGTATCGAGTGAAAAAGTGATATCATGACAGGGAGTAAGAACACGATTAATGCTCGACAATTCATTAAATAATTGTCTGTGCAACAATACCAAAACATATCAACTGCCATCTATCTCCGTGTCATTTTTTATCACTGACATATAGAGTTTTAATTTAATTTTAGTGAACAGGCCATGCAAAATGAATTTGGGATCATGAGGGGATTTATAATGAGTGAAAAAGTGAGAAAATGAGAGGGAATTAGATGGATTCTATTCACAAAATAAATTAAATCAATCAACTATCATAACTCTGTTTCAAAGTTAATCCAAAATCATCCACTTCCCAGACCAAAACATTCACTATTACCCAATTGCATACAAACTACTTGATGTCTCAATAAAACAATTTAATTTCCCATAAATCTTCCCTTTATACCAATTTGTGTATTATGACTTATGCAACATTTTCAATTCAACAGTGATAATGTAACCATTCGAACCATAGTGTTGCATGTGCTAACGTTGATCTCTTATTTTAAAATAAACAAAACATGCACAACGATCCCTGTTATCTATGCCCAACATTCATATTTGGTAAACAATAATAATACACCTAGAATAAACAATCAACAATCATTGTCCTCTAACAAAAATCAGGCCTGATTTAAACACACATAGGCTCCTTTTAAATCTCGACAGAACCAAAGAACATTTGATGATCCTATCATAAACACAAGTCTTCGACAATATAATTGACATAGCCTTGAATTGACAACAACAGTCAACCAAAAAAATGTAACCCTAAGTTTGATCTCTGTGTGCATCAATATATACATAATTCCTTTTAAAAGGAATGACCCATAGAACCATATGATGTATGAAGAGGACATAACGATATTTCCACACATGTATCTCTTTAAAATTTGATAGAATCATGATCGTGCTTGGTGAAATAATCACTCACACAGGTGCCTTATTAACTTAAATGAAATCACGATAATTCTAGGATGAAACACAATGATAAAGACCATAATTGACTAGAAGGGCAGCTCTTGTGTGGTAGGTAACCATACTTTTCTTTTATGTTCAAATGAATTCATCACAGAGAGGACACAGATAGATTCAACCAAGAGATGATTTTTGAAGCAATGGATCCCGTGCCATTAAAATTTCTACAATCATTAAACCCAAAATATTGACAAACCATAGGAGATGCCCGAGGAAGGTAGAAGCAAGTTAGACTCCAAGTCCGGCTCTTTGGAAATTAAATGAAGAGAGACAATGAAAGTATGCTTGACTTTAAAAAATAGAGAGAGTTCGTGGTCTTTTTCCAACACCCCAGAGGTCAATAAATTTTGAAAAAAATTGACAGTGAGGCCACACAATATAACAGTCATCATTATAAAAAAGATGAGAGGAGCGGGTGTGAAAAAACTTTGGGAAAATAATGTCATAACACAACTCGTATCCATTCGATACATACAAAGGCCTCTATTAAACATTCTGGGCCAACCAAGATTAGAATGTGGAAAGATTTCAGTGAAATGAAAGTGAATAACAAGTCATCAAACAATAGCTTGGGGCTTATCCAAAATAACTACACCATTTTCGACTGTTGCATTGCAACTTGGATAAAGAATCACAACAACGACCAGAGGGAAAAAGAGTTAACAACAATTGATACACGAAATGGTGGTTAAAACCCTTCAAAAATATAACTCAGAGCTCGTTGCAACACTGTTACCATTATTTGAAAGAGAACCATCATAAAAAACCAAGTTGACAGAGTAAATAACCAATGTGCAAACTTTGTTATCAATAACACCCATTACTTTGCTTATAAATGCCAACATTTCACAATAATCACAGAAAACTCAGAACACAATATTGACACTCAATAAAAAACTCACTAAAACATAGAACCCATGCAATCCTAAGCCACCATTTGATTGATAATACAGAGAGTCCATCATGGATGGAAAGATAAGAGCCATACCTGTGAGAAAATTGCTTCAATGACGAACTCATCGAGTTTCCCCCTTCCAATCCTGAAATCATGGAGCTTCCACAACCAACAGAGCAACAATGCAATTATGCTAGGGTGATGGGCTCAAGGGAGGTTTGGAGTGATGTGCACTAAATGCACGTTCCTTCCTCACCTAGCCCTATTCAATTCCATGTACGAGCCAACCCATTAAAATAACATCCACCATTAAAATCAAACAATATCCAATCTAAAATTCAATGCCATATCCTTTTTATAGATTTGATACCATATAAATTTTATAGTGTTCCACCTGAGACATATCATAACTATACGATAACCTTATTCCATAAATTCAAAAATAATCACATATTAACGTTACCATATGTGTCTCCATATATAATCTTTAACAAAGCACGTACTATAACAACTAGGTCCACCATTTGTATCAATTCATATATTCATTTAAAGTTTGTATGTAATCTTTTATCATGGCCTTATGACTTATCCATAGTTCCTTTCCTTTTGTTTTGATCAAGCTCCCATTTTATTATCCTTTCCATAAATCAAATATGGATTAGTAACCAATGTTATAACATAACATAGCATAACACTTGTAAAAAATATGATTCTCATAACCATAGAAACTCCCTGTATTGTAAGTAAATATCAACAACATTTAGAAACAATGCATCAACCACCCATTTATCATATCAAATGAAACAAAGAATGCATCATCAAAAGTATAGGAATGTGTAGGAAACATCATAACAACAACAAAATATGAGCATAACATGTCTATCTTTACGCCTCTAGTCAACAAGGGCGAAATTCATCATTGTGATTTTAATCATCAACAAACTGGCGAATCCACAGGGAAATCTGTTTCCAACAGATTAAGAACTCAAAATATCTGGTTTTTCAGACTAGTCAACATCATATCAAGAATATATACATCAAAATGATTATCCAACAAGGGGAAGTGAGTGGATTTAACGGAAAAATGACTGGGATTTTGGGAATAACTCATGAAAAGTGTTAAGTATGAGGGGGTTTATCCTTGTAAGCATAATCATTCGATTAAACACATTAAATCATTCTTGACTTCAAGGAGAACATTTTTCTGGTATGCTCTTTTGAATGTTGGAGCGGATGGAAGAAAAGGGAAAGCAGAAGAGGGATAACACCAACTATCTTATAAAACAAAAAGTGAAGCAGATAACAATTTCAATGATTCTTTCAAGGGGAACCTTATGAAAACTATGTAACTTGATTGTTATTGATTAACAATACTTTGGAGAATAACATTGTTGTGGAAAAAATGATCCAACATTTTATTTTGACAAGAAATGAAGTCAAATAAAAGAAACAAAATAGAAAAAAAAAGACAGTGGAAATGAAGCAACTGAATTGAAAAAGAAGAAATGAAATAAAAAAATGTAAAATCGAAGCAAATAAAACAAACTATAATACATAAAACATCCCATACATCAATAAAATTTTCAATTTTGTTCCACGTAATGTTTTAAGTGGGAACCATTAGTGCTATAGGAAAACAATTGCTCTTGCAAGTCCTTTATGATGTAAGAGTTTGTTCCTAGGAAAAAAGCGATCTTAAAAGGACCCAACCATAATTTTTGGAACTTTGAATGCCTTCCTCTATCAGCATGAGATGAATCCCACAACAATACCTTCTCATTAACCTTAAATTTGATAGCCTTGATACTTTTGTTAAAATTTAACAGTTTGTTGTCTTCTCTTTATATTATCCAAGGCAAACATCCTTTTCTCCTCTAAAGCCAAAGTGCATTGATTCTTTGAGAAACATCAGAAGAATTTGATTCTTCGACCTGTAGCATTAACCTTAGGGAGGAAAGTTCCAACTCGGTGGGAAGAATGAATTCTTGACCATAAACAAGATGGAAAGGAGTGCAACCAGTGCTCACCTTAGTGATAGTGCAATATTCCCAAAGGGTGTAAGTGAGGAGAGTGTTCCATTGACAAGGCTTATCTTCAATGACCCTCTTGATAATTCTAACCAAATTATTGTTGGTAGACTCGGCATGCCCATTACCTTGAGGATAATAAGTTGTTGAGGTAAAATGTTTAAACCCCATTTTAGCTAAAAACTGGCTCATCTTAGAAAAAATAAAGTCGGGACCATTGTCTGTGATAATTTCCAAAGGAAGACCAAATATGGAAAAAATATTAGTTTCAAGAAAAGAAATCACCTGCTCATCCTGTGAATGATTAAGCGAGACAACTTCAGTCCATTTCGTAAAATAGTCAGTGGTTGTCAAGATAAAAACTTTCCCTGTTGAAGATGGAGGATTATTGGACCAATAAAGTCCAAACCCCATTTCGAAAAAGGAAAGTCAGGGAGGACAGGTTGTAAAGGAATGGCTGAAAGGCGTTCTTTTCCAGCAAACTTTTGGCACTTGTTACAAGATCTTGAAAAATTATAAGAATGATGAAAGATTGAAGGCCAATAGTACCCTTTCCTGATAATATTAAAAGCAATGGTTTTAGCAGAAAAGTGACCTCCTACATGTATAACATAATTTGCAAATCCATGAGTCTCTTGTAACAATTTTTGTTCTTCCTCATTGTTCACACAGTGAAGTAACATACCATCCATAGATCTCCTAAACAATAAGTCTCCTATAATGACATATCTAGTAGATTCGAGGTAGAGCCTTATTCTTTGATGAGTGTCTAAGTTATCTGGACATCTTTGATTTTGCAAGTAATACACCAGATATTTATACCAAGGATGTTCAGACACAAGAAGAATTTGATTGTCAATGTAAAACAATGTTGATAGAGAACTGTCTTGTTCATCAATTTCTTCACTCATTTCAACATGTTGAGCTAAGTGAAGGGCTAAGTCACGTCCCTTGATAGTTTTAGAAGTCATGATGGTTAGATCATGCTCTTTAATCTTGACAAGCCAATGTGCAAGCCTTCCTGAAAGATAAGTCCGTGAGAGTAAAAACTTGACAACAGGTAAAGGGACTTGTACCAGCTTATGCTTACCTAAGATGAAGTGGAGAAAATTTTCAACATATTTAACAAGAGAGAAAGCATGGTTTTTAATAAAAGAATATTTAAAATCATCATCTGAAAATATTTGACTCATGTAAGCCACTTGTTTTTCATTTAATTGGTCATCACATTGCATGAGGATAGAAAAAATTGCTTCTTCTATGGCATTAGTATATATCATGAATTCTTTCTCAAAATCCGTCTTCACCAAAACCGGTGCAGAACTGATTGCCTTCTTGATCCCTACAAAATCATTTTCGACATCATTTGTCGAAGAAAATGAGCGATATTGGTTAAGAAGATTATGAATTGGCTTGACCATTATAGAAAAATTAGGAACAAACCTACGAACAAAGTTAATAACCCCCCAAAAGGCTTGAACCTCCTTTTTGGAAGTAGGCCCAGGAAGATTTAAGATAGCAACAATCCTTTCTTGATCTATGCTTATTCCTAAATCAGAGACAATGTGTCCAAGGATCTTTCTCTTGGTAACGCCGAAAATATACTTAGAAGGATTTAAAGAAATGTCAAATTTCCTACAATGCATGAGAATCTTTCTAAGATGATCGAAATGATCTGATCGATTTTTAGAATACACAGTTAAGTCATCAAGATAAATATGAATACTTTTACCAATCAAATCGTCAAAAGCTATTTGCATATCTCTTTGAAAAGTGGAACCTGCATTAGATAAGCCAAAAGGAATACATTCATAAGCGAAAGTGCCCCAATGAGTAACAAAAGTGGTTTTATATTTATCTATCCTTTTCAACTTGATTTGATTGTAACCAGAAAAATCGTCAAGGACAGACATCATCTGTGACCCTGCAACTTGTTGTAACACTAGCCCTATTCAATGCACGAAAATCAACGCATAATCTAATCTGACCTGTTGTTTTCTGAATGACAACCAAATTAGAAACCCACTTAGAATACTTAACAGGGAAAATAATCCTAGCCTTCAAGATTTTTTCCATCTCCTTTTGAATAGTTTCTTCCAGTGCAAGGTTAATGGGTCTTTGTTTTTTCCTAACTGGTTTTATGCCTTCTTTGATAGGAATTGAATGTTGTATAATAGTAGGATCAAAACCATGAAGATCCTCATAAGAACAAGAAAAAACATATTGAAATTCACCAAGCAACTTAGTGAACTTCAATTTTTCTTTATCAGAACATTGGGCGCCTATTTTAACATTCTTTGGACAATCAGGTGTCCGAATGTTCAAGGAAATGATTTCATCCACTTTCCTTTTCAAATCCTCTTCTTCATGCTTTTCTTTGTTGCCCACATCACTCGATGAAAATGAACTCTCTAGAGGAGTCAAGCCCTTAGGAATTTTGTTATCTTCCATTGATATAACTTCCTTAGGCTTATAAGGTACATTTTGGATGAACCATATGCTCTCATCATTAGGGAATACTTGCCATGACTCTACATTGTCTGGGATATGTGGACGATACAAGGATTGGATGTTGCAATCGAGTCTTTGTGGCAAAGTTGTAGAGTAGGAAAGGTTGCAAAAAAAACTAACCTGTCATCCATTGAGGTCAATTCCATTTTAACATGAGTGATGTTGAAAGATAACAAGTTCGCGATAAGTGCCCAAACAGTTTGGGTGTAATGTTTCATTAACTTGTTGCTAAGAGAATATATCTTATGTACAACTTTTACAACAAGTTCGGAATCCCCCAAAACTATAAGGTTCCCACAACCTAGATTATAGGAATTTTCAATGCCTAGCAACAACGCTTTAAATTCAATGACATTGTTTGTGCAAGCAAACTCTAAACTATAGGAAAAGTTAAGAATTTTACCCACAGGAGAGTACAAGATAATACCACCTTTGTTTCCTTCATTGGAGCAAGAACCATCAAAGTGCATATGCCACATCCCATCCTCTATGTCGATTTGTTCCAAGGTAGTGTTGTCCTCATCTGGGAAGATGGAATACACTCATAGGTGCTCCTTGATATAATTCACATTAGGCTGTGGGATGATTTCTATGTAAGGTGGAATTATCCCCTCTCTTAGGACTATGATGTTTTTACCATTTTTAGGAATAGATAAGTGTGTCTCGTCGAGTGAGAGGTATCCACCCATCAAAGATTTCCAATCTCTTCCTAAGATGATCAAGTAATTACTCACTGGCATATCCATTAACTAAATATTAAGGGTTGTCCTTATTTCAGGATGCGCGTACAAAACCAAGGTCATGTCCTTGATTTCACCTATGGTCGTTTATTGTAAACTATTATAGGAGAGAATGCTTTTGGCATTTTCATTTGTACAAGACAAGCCTAGCTCTTCCATAATAATATTTGACATTACACTTGGGCCGAACCACTGTCAATGAGACAACAATGGGCTATTTTGTCCATAATCTTTACAGAAATAAAAAAAGAGGTTTTTTTTACAGGGTGCCTAAAGTTATGTACACCTAGTTTATTTACAATAGAATCCTCTTCATCTACCTCTTCAGAGGGGTTGTCTACAATGGAATATTTTCCTTTCATAAAAATTTTCATATGCTTTTGTTGCTCTCGGATGACAATCATGTCCATAGGAGGGTAACATCAACTTTAATATCGTCCAATTGATTGAGAATGTTGTATATAGAAGAGGGAAGAGGGGAGGTAGTTCCTTGACTGTCATGATACTTAGAAACTTGAACAAAAACAACTGGTGAATATGAGCTTGGGCTTTAAGAAGTGCGAGGAGGATCATATTTACCTTTTGGAGCATAGGATTTATTCCTAGTATTTATGATCATAACATCCTCTGGCTCTGCAAAATCTAGAAAAACAATAGTATTCTCATGCATTTTACAAAAGATTTTATCTCTAACACTCCTCTTTACCTCACACGTACTTTCCTCATGGTGTTCCTCACAAAGGTTACACCAACTACGAGGCATGATGGATTTAGGTTGAAAGTTGTTTTCATTATGATTCTTAAAGGGTGGTGAAGAAGAAGATGAGGCCCCAAGGGTAAGAGAGGGGACATTTCCTTTCCGCTCATATGCTATCATTCGATTATTCATGTCCTGTAAAATCTATAAGATGGAAAACATATCCATCTGTTTAACTTAGTCTCCCTTAGGAAGACCTTCTCTTTCGAGCTAGTCTTCATACTCTAAAAAATGATGCAGAGTGGAACCAAGGTTATCAATGTCCTTTTCTTCAAGCCTATGACGGTAGGGGGAAGGTAAAGCATTATAGTAATGAATGAAAGCAGCTTGGTTCTGAGGGCGAATGAGTTCAAGAATTTGGCTATATAATTTGGTGAAACGCAAGTTGAAATACATGATAGTTTCACCATCCTTATAAGCAATGTTATTGTACTCTCGTAATTGCTCGACTAGGATTTTGGACTTCCCATAGGTAGATTTGAACCAATAAAATAACTCCTCCAAAGTAGAAAGAATCTTGGGAGGAAGGTCAAAGAAATCACCCGCAACCTTCCCTTCAAGGGAATTAATAAATAAGCACATAAAAGTGTCCATGTCATTGGATCCTATGTTGTGACAGGCATTAGAAAATGCCACCAAGTGTTCATTCATAGTGACCATGTTATTCCATGAAAACCTAGGGAGATGCTCTTTGAATCTAGGAAGTGGATGAGTAACAGGTGCTAGGTTAAGAGGGGAGGAAACATGCCACAGAGTAGTTGTAGCATCTTCTTCAAACTGAAAAAGCCCATACTTTTTATGACTTTGGCGGGATTTGTGGTAGATTGGACAGGTACTTGATGACTATACAAGCTACCAATTACCGATGAAGCTGAAGTCTGAGATGAATAAGAACCTATAGTGCCACCAGAGCCACCACTAGATGCCATCTTGTGAACGATAGGTAAGGGAGAGAAGGACTAACTGGCTGAATCAGACAAATTTCTCCTTAGAGTACTTTGTTGGAATGACTAAACAATGTTTCTTTTTCCTATTTTAGCAATTGGATTGATCTCAGGTGATAAACCTCTTCTTCTCTTAGAGATACGAGGGTTTAAGGACATGAAAAGAAGATCAAAATTGTTGGAAAAATAAAGCTATAGTTGATTCCTAAGTTGTCTTTTCCTAGCTTCCCAACGTTCTCAGACACTTATGTCTTGTTAAATCACTACCCATGAGTGTTCAAGCTCAACCTGGGTATTAGCGGTCTCTAAGATGGTATTAAACAAGGTTAAAGCAATGCTGGTCTGATCTTTAAGTCCAGGCTCAATATTGGGCAGCCTTGCAACAGGTACAGTCATGAAGAAAATAAACAGTCAAAGAATCAATATTAGAAATATAAATATATTCAATGAAAATCAAGCTTATAATGAACTAGAGATATATTTAATATTTCCCCAGTATGGTCACCAAATAAATGTTGAGGAAAATATATGAATTTATCTTACTCAATCATTTTTGAATCTTTCTTGGCTAAGGCAAAATAGTTGGGAATATTACCCTATGTTTATAGCCTCAAAAAAGTGTTTCCCAATCCACAAGTATTAATTACAAGGGCTTAGGACGAAATAAAAGATTGTTGCAAAAATATAACATTTTTATATAATTTTTTGAATATAAAATATTGAAAAAAGTAAATGTGGAGATCAAAAGAAAAAATACCAAGTCACATATTAACACAGATGAGAGAGAATAGCCATCACTTTATTTCATTCCAAGAAATCAAAAGAATCGTTCTCTTTAAAAAAATCCCTGTGGGGGCATGGACCAAGGTCAACCTTAGGTATCCCCGATGAAAACCATACAAAAGGACTCCGACAAGAAGTAAAAACTGAACTTTAAAATCTGGATCATCTTGCCACAGACGGCTTCCCACTTGACTCTGCACCATATCCTTTATCAGTCATGAAAATTAATTCATAAACATACAAGTCTACACAGACAATCAAAGATAGATCAACACCTTTGAAACAAGCATTTGAATGATATGGTTCAACTTTGAACCTTGTTGTCTACAATAGGACCCTACTGTCATAAAAGAGAATTAGGATTTTAATGAATTGAAGAATGAATGAAAACTGGACTATCTCAATAAAACTCAAGAACAAACCTTAGTATGACTTCTCCTTCTCTTCTCCCCTTGTTCTTCCTTCTCATTTGACTTTTATACATTCCAAATTAGTTGAAGTAGTTCAAATACCTCATTTATTTAAGCTAACTAAAACTCAACTAACTTTTAGTTTAGGGGAAGAAATAACAATAATAATAATTAAGGGTCTTTTTATTAAATAATAACTAGTAGGTGGGACCCCTTGTGACTCCCTTTATTTCTTAACAAAATAAACATAATTAGACAATCAATAAAACACATGCCTCCTTCTAGCTCCTATAATTATTTTCACAATTTGAAATTTAAATATCAAAGATATTTCAAATTATATCCAAACATGTAAATATCCATAATATCCAAAAATAGTTGTTGTCCAAAAATTTTAGGAGTCCATTGTCCTCAATAAATCAATATTAACACATGATCAAAAACAATATTTTCCACTTTGAGAGGCAATTTTTCCTTTGTTGCTTCTATCCCCTTTGAATTCCCCAAATTAGCCTTAGGTATGGTGGAACCTTGAGGCTTTATTTCACTAATGAAATGGGAGAATTCATTTCTCAAGTGCATACATGATGATATTGACTTGGTTGAGTCACTTGAAGGAGAGGAGGGAGCAACAACAACTTTACCTTTATCATGCACATGGTGAGCCTCAGTTTTGAGTCTTTTTCTTTCATGGGATGACTGTACAGGTGAGTGTGTAGGGAAAATATGAAAATTTGGGTTAACAGGTGGAGGAGGAGGAGGTAATGAAAAATTTATCTAGCCACGATGGTGGGAGATTGTTGGGTGAACAAGCTTCTACCATCCATCATTCTCGGGAACTTCAGGTTGCAAAGCTACATGGGGAGGCATAGGGATACCAGAAACATGTTGGGGATGGAAGGGAGGCCTCTCTAGTTTATGTTGGACTATTCTTTTCCCAATCCAATTGAAAAATCCATCTTGAAAAAGTTGGTTTAACTCTTGAGGATTGACATTGAAATGTATTGAGAATTAGGACCTTATAGGCCCTATGTTCCAGTTTCCTCTACCCCTATTGTTTTGACCATGACTTCATCTGTTGAATAAGATCATCCTGTATGCATCAATTATTAGCAAGTAGCTATTAACAGACCATACATGACATTCTCTTAATATGAAACAAAGTTTTGATCAACAATTAACATTAGACCCATGCAATCCAATCCATAAAATTTATTTAATAATTGTCAATTGAGCAGGGGGTGAAATAGGGTTCATGGGATATCTGGGGGGATTGTATTGAGCGAAAATGTGATATCATGAAAGGGAGTAAGAACATGATTACTGCTCAACAATTCATTAAATAACTGAATGTGCAACAATACCAAAACATACCAGCTATCATCTATCTCTATGTCATTTTTATCACTGTTATACAAAGTTTTAATTTAATTTTAGTGAATAGGGTGTGCAAAATGAATTTGGGATTGTGAGGGGATTTATAAGGAGAGAAAAATTGAGAAAATGAGACAGAATTATATGGATATTGTTCATAAAATAAATTAAATCAATCAACTATGATAACTCTGTTTCAAATTTAATCCAAAAAGCATCCACTTCCCAGACCAAAACGCTCACTGTTCCTCAATTGCATACAAACTTCTCGTTGTCTCAATAAAACAATTTAATTTCCCATAAATCTTCCATTTATACCATTTTGTGTGTTATTACTTATGCAACATTTCCAATTCAATAGTAACAATGTAACCATTCGAACCACAGTACTGCATGTGTTAACCCTGATCTCTTCTTTTAAAATAAAAAAAACATGCACATCGATCTCTTTTATCTATGCCCAACATTCATCTTTGGTAATCAATAATAATACACCCATGATAAACAATCAACAATCATTGTCCTCTAACAAAAATCAGGCCCAATTTAAACACACATATGTTCCTTTTAATATGGACAGAACCAAATAACGTTTGATGAATCTATCATACACACAAGTCTTTGACAATATAATTGACATAGTCTTGAATCAACAACAACATTCAACCAAAATAATGTAACCTTGAGCTTGATCTCCATGTGCATCAATATATACATACTTCCTTTTAAAAGGAATGACCCATAGAACCATATGATGTATGAAGAGAATAGAACAATATTGCCACACAGGTATCTCTTTTAAACTTTGACATAATCATGATCGTTCTTGGTGAAATAATCACTCACACATGTGCCTTCTTAACTTAAATTCAATCACGATCATGCTAGTATTAAACACAATAATAAAGACCATAATCGACTATAAGGGAATCTCTCGGGCGGTAGGTAACCATACTTTTATTTTTTATTCAAACAAATTCATCAGAGAGAGGACACACATAGTTTCAAACAAGAGATGATTTTTGAAGCGAGGGAGCTCGTTCCCTTAAAATTTCCACAATAATTAAACCCAAAATCTTGACAAACCTCAGGAGGTGCCCGAGGAATGTAGAAGCAAGTCAGACTCCAAGTCGGGCTCTTTGGAAATTAAATGCAAAGAGACAACAAAAGTCTTCTTGACTTTAGAGCTCATGGTCTTTTTCCAAAACCCTAGAGGTCAATAACTTTTGAAAACAATTCACAGTGAGGCCACACAACATAATAGTCATCATTATAGAAGATATGAGAGGAGCGGGTGTGAAAAATATTTGTGAAAATAATGCCAAAACACAACTCATATCCATTCGATACATACACATGCCTCTATTAAACATTTTGGTCCAACCAAGATTGGACTGTGGAAAGCTTTCAGTGAAATGACAGTGAAGAACAAGTCATCAAACAATAGCTCGAGGCTTAGCCAAAATAACTACACCATTGTCGATTGTTGAATTGCAACTTGGATAAAGAATCAAAACAACAACCGAGAGGGAAAAAGAGTTAACAACAACTGATACACATAATGGTGGTTAAACCCCTTCAACAATAAAACTCAGAGGTCGTTGCACCATTGTTACCATTATTTCATAGAGAACCATCATAAAAAACTAAGCTAATCGAGTAAATAACCAATGCACAAACTTTATTATCAAGAACACCTAATAATTCACTTACAAATGCCAACATTTCATAGTAATCACAAAAAACCCAGAACACAATATTGACACTCAGTAAAAAAATGAAGAAAACACAAAACCCATGCAATCCTGAGCCACCATTTGATTTGTAATACAGAGAGTCCATCATGGATGGAAATCTAAGAGCCATACCTGTGATAAAATCACTTCAATGATGAACTGGTCGAGTTTTCCCCTTCCAATCCCGAAATTGTAGAGCTTCCACAACCAACAGAGCAACAACGCAACTATGCTAGGGTGACGGGCTCAAGGGAGGTTTGGAGGGATGTGCAGTAAATGCATGTTGCTTCCCAACCTAGCCTTATTCAATTCCATGTATGATCCAACCCATTAACATAGCATCCACCATTAAAATCAAACCATATCCAATCTAAAATTCAATGCCATATCCTTTGTATAGATTCAATACGATATCAATTGTATAGTGAGCCACCCGAGACATATCATAAATATACAATAACCTTATGACATGACTTCAACAATAATCACATATTAACGTCACCATATGTGCCTCCATATATACTCTTTAACAAAACACATGATATAACAACCAGGTCTACCACTTGTATCTATTCATATATTCATTTAAAGTTTGTATGTAATATTTTATCATGGCCTTATGACTTATCCATAGTTCCTTTCCTTTTGTTTTGATCAAGCTCCCATTTTATTATCCTTTGCATAAATCATATATGGATTAGTAACCAATGTTATAACATAACATACAATATCACCTGTAAACAATATGATTCTCATAACCATAGAACTGCCCTGTATCGTAAGTAAATATCAACAACATTTAGCAACAATGCATCAACCACCCATTTATCACATCAAATGAAACCAAGACTACATCATCAAAAGTATAGGACTGTGTAGGCAACATCATAAGATAAACAATATCATAACAACATCATTAATCACTCAAAAAATCAGGGTTTGTAGACCAGTAAACATCAAATCAAGAAGATATACATCAAAATGATTATCCAACAGGGGAAAGTGAGTGGATTTAAGGGAAAAACATTTTGGATTTTGGGAATAACTCATGGAAAAGTGTTAAGTATGAGGGGGTTTATCCCTCTAAGCATAATCATTCAATTAATCAGAGTAAATCATTATTGAATTCAAGGAGAAAACTTTTTTGGTATGCTCTTTTGAATATTGGAGCGGATGGAAGAAAAGGGAAAGAAGAAGAGGGATAAAACCAACTATCTTATAAAACAACAGTTGAAGAAGATAACAATTTCAATTATTCTTTCAAAGGGAACACCATGACAACTGTGTAACCTGATTGTTATTGATTAACAATACTTTGCAGAATAACGTCGGTGTGGCAAAAACTGATCCAACATTTTATTTTGAGAAGAAATGAAGTCAAATAAAAGAAAAAAAATAGCAAAAAAAAGACATAGCGGAAATGAAGCAGTTGAATTGAAAAAGAAGAAATGAAATAACAGAAATGTAAAATCGAAGAAAATGAAAAAACTATAATAAATAAAATATCGCATACAACGTTAAAACCTTCAAGTTCCTTCCACGTAGTGTTTTAAGTGGGAACCGTTAGTTCTATAGGAGAAAAATCACTCTTGTAAGTCCTTTAGGATGTAAGAGTTTGTGCCTAGGACACAAGCGATCTTAAAAGGACCCAACCATAAGTTTTGTAAATTTTAATGCCTTCCTCTATCAGCACGAGTTGAATCCCACAACAATACCTTCCCATTAACCTTAAAGTTGACAGCCTTGACACTTTTGTTGAAATATATTTTAACAGTCTGATGTCTTCTCTTTATATTATCCAAGGCAAATGTCCTTTTCTCCTCTAAAGCCAAAAGTGCATTCATTCTTTGAGAAACATCAAAAGAATTTAATTCTTCGACCTGTAGCATTAACCTTAGGGAGGAAAGCTCCAGCTCGGTGGGCAGAATGGCTTCTTGACAATAGAAAAGATGGAAAGGAGTGCAACCAGTGCTCACCTTGGTGGTAGTGCGATCTGCCCAAAGGGAATAAATGAGGAGAGTGTTCCATTGAAGAGGATTATCTTCAATGATCCTCTTGATAATTCTAACCAAATTCTTGTTGGTAGAATCGACCTGCTCATTACCTTAGGGATAATAAGTTGATGAGGTAAAATGTTTAACCCCCAATTTAGATAAAAATTGGGTCATCTTGGTAGAAATAAAGGTGGGACCATTGTCTGTGATAATTTCCAAAGGAATACCAAATGTGGAAAAAATATTATTTTCAATAAAACAAATCACCTTCTCATCCTGTGAATGATTAAGCGGGACAACTTCAGTCCATTTCATAAAATAGTCTGTGTCTATCAAGATAAAAAAATTCCCTGCTGAAGATGGAGGATTAATAGGACCAATAAAGTCCAAACCCCATTTTGAAAAAGGAAAGTCAAGGAGGACAGGTTGTAAATGCATGGATGAAAGGCGTTCTTTTCCAACAAACTTTTGGCACTTGTCACAAGATCTTGAAAAATTATAAGAATGACGAAAGATTGAATGCCAATAGTAACCTTTCATGATAATCTTAAAAGTAGTGGTTTTGGAAGAAAAGTGACCTTCTACATGAATAACAGAATTTGTAGATCCATGAGTCTCTTGTAATAATTTTTGTTCTTCCTCTTTTTTCACACAACGAAGTAACATACCATCGACATATCTCGTAAACAAGAAGTCTCCTATAATGACATATCTAGCATATTCGAGGCATATCCTTATTCTTTGATGAGTGTCTAAGTTATCTGGACATCTTTGATTTTGCAAGTAATACACCATATCTTTATACCAAGGATGTTCAGACACAAGAAGAATTTGATTGTCAATTTAAAACAGTTCTGATAGAGGACTATCTTGTTCATCAATTTCTTCACTCATTTCATCATGCTCTGCTAAGTGAAGGGATAAATCATGTCCCTTGATAGTTTTATAAGTCATGATGGTTAGATGATGCTCTTGAATCTTGGCAAGCCAATGTGCAAGCTTTCCTGAAAGACAAGTCTCTGAGAGTAAAAAATTGACAGTAGGTAAAGGGACTTTTACCAACGTATGCTTACCTAAGATGAAGTGGAGAAATTTGTCAACAACTTTAACAAGATAGAAAACATGATTTTCAATAAAATAATATTTAAAATAATCATCTGACAATATTTGACAAGCTCCGATGGTCAAGAATTAATCGGATGTTGATATGACGGTCCTCCTCTGTAACTCCCATATCTGACAATCCTAGTTTGTCCTGAAATCTACATCAGTAGATGAAATTCTTCCTCGATGCTTTTGGAGTTTTACTGTGGGAATTTTAATCCCAATAGTGTTTCTGTAATGTGATTTTCCTTCTGATATTTTATTAATGTTCTTTTGCACCCTATTTTTCATAAATGACACTTCATCATAACAACTCATCATTGCCTCACAATGACTTCAACTATTGACATCAATGAAAACACATCAATGAAAATATGCCCAAAAATATCCCCCTTTTTCATTGAGGGAAACACACCAACTTCATACACAAACTCCCCCTATGATGATTCTTATCTCCTATGAAGTTACTCCCCCCCTTTGACATCAATGGAAAAGGGTTTCTCCCCCTATGATTAATCTAGGTTTAAATCTAAACTCGGGTAACTCCCCCTGAAATCATTCTCTTCCTACCTCAACTGAATGACTCCCCATGTCAATCTGATCTCTCTGTCTTTGACTGATCTCCCCCTTTTTTTATAAAAGGGTATCTCTTCCTAACAAGGTCTCTCCCCCTGTCATCTCTACAAGATGGCATGTATACCACTATATACAACATACTATTACCGATGCAGATAATGTTGCCCTACTAGAACACTGTGCAACTGTACCTCATACTTATCAAACGATCCTTGGACATTTCCATTGATTCTCATCTATCTCTAACCAGATGTACCCATCTCTATCCATGATGCTTCTATACTGTAAAATGCTCTAAATTCATCTAAGAGACTTTTATACTATGCTTGCCGCATGACTCAACATGCCAATAGAATGCAATTTATCCAACTAGAATTGATGTAGTTGTCCATCCAACTCAAAGACACATCAACCAACCAATATGTCTTCAAATTTTCTATGTCACTATCCCAGTCACTGCCTCATTACCTTCTATAACATCTATCACAATCATTGTTCCTGAAACTTCATCTTCTAGTCTTTTCCCCTCATTTTCAGACTTGTACTCGACCTGTCTTCATCATCACCTCACTGTTGTAGAATCCATTTATTTCCTACATACTAAATTCCATTTGGGGTTTGTCCACTTATAACCACTTTGGGACCAATGTATGACCATATCAAATAAATTTACTAAGAGAATACATAACTTGCATTGTTCCTGGGTAGATGAAGGCCTGCAACAAACTATGTCAGATCTTGCATAGACATATATGATTCAGATTTATTTTTGGCACAAAATGACAGCGGAGATATAATAAAGAAATGCATAGAGATATCACAAATATCCAATAATATAATAGAGATATATCGAAAATATAACTAGAGTCACATATATACAGTAATGCACGATTTCTATTAATGAAAGAAA
>JASDQU010101565.1:749738-793572 GCA_032191745.1 Picea mariana | reverse complement strand
ATTGGATGAAGCATACATTGGATGAAGCATGGAAATATGATTAAAAACACCATTGAACAAAAACTAACAAAACAAAAAACAAAAAAAAAAAGAAAAATTTGAAAATAGATGAAAAACACAATTGAGAAAAAACAAAAATTGAACAATTTGAAAATAGATGAAAAACAAGCATTTTTAAAAAAAAGTGGAAACATTATGTATCATAAAATTTAAAATATAAAAAAAGAACTTAAAAACGGGGTAAAAAACTTGACCCCCCAAAAAACGAGAACTTTGTAGAGTTCTGGTTAAGTTGGTAACTATGTTGTAGATGGATGAATCAAAAGATGATACTTGGCATGGTTAGTAAAGAGAGTATAACATGAATAAAGTGACAAAGAAATGTGCATTATGGATAAATATAACCATGTGCCTAGATTTTTGGTAATTTGAGCGATTGGTATGATCCTTTGAAGGACGTGAGGATTTGGTTAAATACTTTATTTTTGGATTTATGGTACAAAAAAAACAATAAGAAAGATGTTGCTTAGGAATAATGGTGAGCCAATTTTGGTGATATTGTCAACTCTTTGGTTCAAGATGATAGATGTTTTTATTGGTCCATTACATACATATGGTACTTGTTATCACACAATCTATACTTTCCTAAATCTCAAAGCAAGTAGATGCAAGATTGGCGTAACAAGGGGTGACGTATCACTGTAACCTTAATAGGAAACCCATTTCTATTTAGGAGTATATCAATGTACCCCAAGGGAGAAGTCCCTAGTGACCTAAGGGTTTGAGAAGGCTAAGGTAAGAAATTTATCCCCTCTCACAAGTCACTCAATTCCAAGATAAAGCACAAGATAAATATTGTGTACCTGCCTGGAGAAAGACAACAAAATAGAAAAATGACACTTTCCAAGTACCAAAATGATGTTAATGATTCATAAGACAATGAACTCTTGAAAAATAGACTCACTGATATACAATTGCAACAATATAACATTTTACAACATAAATGATAGATTTGTAATAGCCACAATAATTATGCTTCAAAATGCTTGAGAAAAGACTAGAAATAATATCTTTAATAGGGAAAATTGATATTGGATAGTCATAAGCAGATTTGCAATGTCTAGCTAGCATAACATGTCACTTTTGAAGTTAATTTGTTGTTGTTAGATGGATGTAGCAATATTTTGCAACAAAAACAAGTTGGTTAGTGAATTGGGCTAATCTAAGGTCAGTAGGAGTTAGTGAATGTTCCAAAGAAGATAGTTTGAAAGTAGTTTGATCAATCAATCACTAGTAATGGATAGACTAGTGCCTTCTATGGTAATGGAGTCAATAATGGCAGCATAAAATATTAGAGAAAAAATAGCAATGATAATGTTATGTCAAAGGTATGGAGAGGATAAGAAAGGTGTTGGTATCCCAAGGCCTAAAAAATCCAACTCCTAGAGATAATTGCTAGAAAGTAACAAAGGTCAGGCCCTAACGATTTCTCTTTTCCTTGAACAAATTGTAATAAAATATGAAAATGGGCATTGAAGTTGGGTGACTAGAGTACTACAATGGTAGGGCTCTAGTATCTACTTCAAGATAGGTGTATTTCAAGAAATTTTAACAAGTGGAAGACTATAGAGAAAAATATAGTAACATATGTCTTTCTCCTAGGGTTTCAAGCAAGCAATTTCATAATATTAGACATGAAACAAGTAAATTAACCATAAGCATTCATTCACAATAAATAAATTCATATTTTCCACTTACTTCACCAAGAATAATCAAGCATAAACCCTAGTTAAAGATCCTCCACATGAAAATTTGCAAAATACACCAAGAAATGCCTCCTCCAAGAAGTTCACACCACTAGATTTCAGCTAATAAAACTTAAAGAAGGACAAATTTCAGACCACCACTTGTGTGATGAGTCAATGATGAAAACATATGAGAGTTTTATCTCGTATTTATACAATATCAATGACCTTTAATTATTTTTTAGGTCATAAAAGGCTGACATGGCCAAATTAAATAAAAAATCCATTTTTTACATAAATTCAATAATTAAAAACCTAATTTTACTTTTAGAGATGATGTCATTCCCTTCTAGGGTGACGTTAAACCCCCAACATGGAATTCTAGGCCTCAAATGCAAAACGCTTGGCCTCCAGAGGGCTCAAATGCTTCCACACATGCCAACTAGCACCAAACCGTCCTCATAAATGCCAAACCCTAACTGGATGATGTCAAGGGTCAACATGATGATGTTAGGGGCTCTCAAGGGCCAATGTCATGGTGGAAGGAAAATACCCCTCCCAGGTCTAGGCTTTCCAGAGTGTCTCGAGGAAAACTTCTATCTTTCTTCCTATTGCCATCCTTTGGTGTCTCTCTGCCCTTGGTTGGGGTCACAACATCCATCTGTTAGGCTTTAAGCCCTATGGAGGTCTGAGCTAATCATATCCCCATATCTACCTGTCCAACAAGCATGGTCCTGCAGCAACAACAAGTATGCATTCGATGGGCTCATAAGTCACAGGGATCATAACAATGCCAATCACATCCAATAATCAAATTATCCAAAAATGTGCATCAAACCTCCCTTTACCCAGACAAATGCTCAAAGATGTTATGCAGTTTAACAAGTCAGGTTTGGAGAGTGTTTCAATGTGTCATATAGGGCTAATTATCCTCAAGTTTGGGGTGTTTCCTAGGTGAATACCAATCCATGTCATGTAAGTGTGTGAAATGGTGTAAGGGAAATGTTTGGGCAATGGGTGTAGTGATAACAGGGAAATGTAGGTCTTGCATGTGGGTGCCTCTATAGAGGGCGAGCTGCACTATGTCATGGATGCCATTTTTTCCTAGCCCATTCAATGCCTTTTATTCTTTGTCTTAGTTATTTTTATTTTCAAGGAAAAGCTCGGGGACACTGTCCTGGTGTGGTCACTAGTGGTGACAACATTACCCACAACCACTTCACGAAAATGAGAAGGATGACTCGTGATGATACCCCCTTTCTATTGGCTATGGCACCAAGAGCCACTACCCTGGTTTGGTGACCAGATAGATGGTAGTGTCATACCACTACATGCCCATAGACCTAATAGGCCGACTCATGATGAGACCTCCCATCCACCAACTAGACCTTGAGTTCTATTTTATCTTATGAGTCTCCTTTTCTTACTGAGAAGCCTTTTATTGCTTTCTCAGGAATCCCTGGGTGAATCATATCAAAGGTTTTATTTTGGATTTTAACTCTTTCCAGCTAATTTTACCCTCTGGGCCTTTAGCCCTTTCTTCCCACAAGGCAAGTTACAACACTTCCTAGTGTGGCAAACCCAATGCCTGAACCAAGGTAGGGGAATATGAGAGGGATAATGATGAAAAATCATAAGTATGGAAGGAATGGACGATGGCCTTTCATAGACCTACCTAATGGAAAATCATCCTAAAGGGAACCAACTTACTAGGGCATTCTAACACCCCCTAGGTATGAACAAGTTAAAGAGAATAATTTCCAAGAAAGCGTTATGAAATGAAGGAGAGTTCAGTGCAACATATTCAAATGCTTGGAAAATTAGAGTAACACATACCATGATACCCAAAATCATTACCACATGGAGCAAGACCCACTGCTACTTTAGGACCAAACTAGTGGGATGGATGTTGTTGCTACTAATAGATGGGATGCACTGAAGAAAATATGGGACCTTCGGGGACAAACTCAAGTCATATGGCTCTTGGTACTCCATGTCTAGGACCTTTGGACCTCGAGGCATAATCTCCTTAGTTATCCCTAGGATAGGGGATAACATCTAGGTCCAACTCGGGGACATATGGTCATCATAGAGTGCATGAGAACCTCAACATATCTGACATGACCTGCATCTGCTAGATCTCAACAAATGTAATTAGTAATCTCTAGGGTGGTGATATCACCCCTCGCTCACATATGATATAATCGAATAAAAGTAAACAATCATGTATATACATAATGAAAAGTGAAACTACAATTATACTACTCTAGCATGATATGCATATGGTATATACAATGAATGCAAATTCCTACCTAACTTACATGTACTTACTTTTGAAGTCAAGTCTTTGCCCCATGATGGGGTTTAAGGAGGTTTCCACTAATTGGTAATGGATGTCTTCTTCCTTCCAATGTGGATAGATAGTAGGCATCATTGACTGACTTCATTTCGACTCTAAAAGGTGAAATCCAAAACTGCGCATTCCCCTTAACATTAGTAGGCTCTCCCTTTTTTGTATCTCACATCTAGACTGTATCTCCCTCTTGATAATCCTTTGCTTTGAAATTGGTTGTTTCTTGTATAACTCTAGTATATTTGTTTGAGGGAGGAGGGTGGGATTCAACTGTGAAGACTTCCTGTTGGGTTGGTCTAATCAGTATATCATCATCCCCTTTCTTTAATAGCATGACAGTCCCAACTTCTTTGTCCTTGTTTTTTTCCAGGATTTGTTGATATTCTTCCTTGTTTGGCATTGTATTTTATCAAAATCTTCCTCTGAAGCCAAAGGAAAATCCTTTGGATAAAATACATGAAGGTTTTCCTTGATTGGCTCATGTGTTTCACTAGTTTCAACATCATTGTCAATTTCTTGCACATGGACCTTGGCCATTGGCACATTTTGGAGGCACTCTATTGTCCCATCGTTCATAGGCACATTGATGTAAGTTAGATCCATTTATAGGGCACCTCCCAACATTGTAGTAAACTTCTTGGACAAAAGAATTTCCCATACATCAGGGACATCCATGACCACAATATCCATGTGGATCACCCTCTTAGGATATTTACCAAGGCATACTTCAACATTTTCAACTACCCTGTGAGTGCGTATGGCCCTAGATTCAAAACCACACACATTCCTATAAGGTCGTGTGTCATTTAGGCCTAGTTACTCCATGATCTTCAAAGACATCATGTTAGCACCTATGGATGAATAAAACATACAATTTTTAAGACATTTGTTATTAACTAATAATGTCATGAATAAAGGTGGGCATTCATCATACTAAACCCTAAAATGGTCTGCTTATAACATGATAGGAAGGTTCATTGGCTCATCCGATACTTTGAAAAAGTTTCTGAAACATTCTTTTACAGATGGAACCTTGATGACGTACCTTAGTGGAATGGTTATGTGCATTTTTGTCAATGCACCTTCAAAGTCAAAATTCAAATCAACCTTGTTAGTTTTGGGAGGATTTTTAGGATGAAGTATGTTCATAGGTTGAGGTCTTGGTTGTGAAGTTATAGGTCCAGTAGAGAGAGATTGGTTCATTCATTTTTTCCTAGTATACACTTGTAATTCTTGTTTCTTTAACTTTTGTCTCGAATCTTAATCAATATTATTTATCACCTCCATCCTAGCCTTCCTGGCTGCTTCCTTTATGCCTTCTTGATGTTCTTCAAGTGTGACATTAAGGCAATATTGAGGACCCTCAATGGTATGATTGATAATATTCACTTGGTCATGTTCACCATTGTTCAGAGGACATTCATGCTCCCAATCTGAGTCTCTACACTATAAGAACCAAGGGTTTTCATCTACCATGTTTGCGGGGGAAAAAGTATTAGGAACTTATTGATCATTTTTTGGTCTGCAAACTTGAGTCCTTTATGGAATTGTCCTCTGTAAGGGGCCCTAAGATCTTGTTGTTGAGCTCTGTCCAAGTTGACAATATTATTCATCATTAATTCTTGGGTTTTTACCATTCCATATAAACTCAACTGTAGCTTTGCCAAGCTAGTGCCAATATCTAAGGTAGGTTCAACATTATGGACTATCTTAGGTTTAACATCTATTTTGACTCTTGGGGCAGAGAAAGGTTCAACTCTGGATGATGATATATTGTCTTCAATTCTTGTAGCCACCTCTTGGGCCTCTTGGATTGTTTTAGGGGATCTATCTCTGAGGAGAAATCCCATCTGTCCTGTAAAGGATTTGGTGTAAAGAAAGAGAAGGAAATTGTCTGAAGGATGATGGATCACTGGGATATTTTGCACTAAGCTTTCAAATTTATCATGCAATTACCTAACAATTTCATTCTCTTGTTTTGTGAGGTTATTTATCCTTATTAACAACTTGTTGGGGTCTTCCTTGACACTCCATCATTTGAGGAACACTTTCTCCAACTTATCCATGGTTTTAATACTAGCATCAAGGAGACCATTGTTCCATCATCTAGTGCCATCATGGAGGGTAGAAGAGAACAATTTCATAGCTAAATATTCAGCATCATCATTGATGGGATGAAGCTAAAAGAAGGCCCAAAATTTTATCATATGATCCTCAACACTGACTACATCATTACCAGTGAATTTAGGTAACCATTTCTCATACCTAGGGGGAATTTTCCTAAGGTATCCTCGTATGTTTTTCATGTCTAACAGTTTGAAAATATTGGATGACCATTGTTTTTGGTTTTTATCTTGTTTTTGATTAACAGTATGAGTTCCTATGCTATACATTGTGTTTAAAGGAAGATTTCCTCCAAACAATGATTTCACTATAGGAGAGTTTCGGGGAGGTTTTCTTCTAAAGGACTTGGGAGGATTGGTATACCTCCCTGAGATTTGTAGAGTCGCCAGATAATTTTATTGAAACTATCAAAGGGATGAGGGGATCACCCTCAGTGGAGACACCAGGTAATATTTGTAAGATAAAGGATTTTGAAGGAAGAGGTTTACCGAAAAAGTGTACTTGTCCTTGAGGATTATTGACTTAGTGTTCCCCGACAACGGCGCCAAAATTTTATTGCATAATCTAGACTTGCCTAAATCCCAAATAAAGTAGATGCAATATTGGCATAATAGGGGGTGACCTATCACTGTCACCTTAATAGGAAACCCCTTTCTATTTAGGAGTATATCAATATACCCCAGGGGAGACTTCCCCAGTAACCTGAGGGTTTGAGAAGGATACAAAAAGAAAGATCCCCCCTCTCACAAGTCACTCAATTCCAAAGGTTATTTGTGTCTTATCGAGATTAAGCAAAAGATAAATATTTTGTACCTTCCCATAACAAGACAACAAAATAGAAAAAGGGCACTTTCAAGTACCAAAATGATGTTAATGCTTCATAAGACAATGAACTCTTAAAAAATAGACTAGCTGATATAAAATTGCAGCAGTATAACAATTTACAATAGAAATGATAAATTTGTAACAACCACAATAATTATGCTTAAAAATTCTTGAGAAAAGACTAGAAATAATAGCTTTAATAAGGAAAATTGATATTGGATAGTCACAAGCAGATTTAGTAATGTCTAACTAGCATAACATGTCACTTTTGATGTTAGTTTGTTGTTGTTAGATGGCTGTAGAAATATTTTGAAACAACGACAATTTGGTTATTGAATTAGGCTAATCTAAGGTTAGTAGGAGTGAGTGAATGTTCCAGAGAAGATAGTTTGAAAGTAGTTTGATTAATCAATGATGCAAGAGCATCTCCAGCCAACAGTAAGCGCGCGTGGATGTGGAAGACAGCTGGACAAGTGCCAATGCATTTCATGTTTAAATTGTTTTGAAGTGGAATGCGCCAAAATCTTAATGGTATAATTAAATAAGCGTATTCACATTTATGGTGGAGCATTGTAATCAGACCTTGAGCATCCCACTCTCGTCTGAAGTAGATAGAGGCATTTATGCTAAGTTAATATAGGTAGATAGAATTTAATTCTAGATTAGACAGTTTAGAGCGCAAGAGGGAAACATGATATAGACACCCTCATTGTATAGTTGTATTATGATTATTGTCAAGATAAATCATAGAGGAGAAGAAGTAGAGAGATGTGTAGAAGAATTCCATGTACAAAAGTTCTGAGATTAATATATATGAAGCTTTGATTTAGACTCATGGTGTTCAAATACTCTCTGTGTATGCATGTTGAATGTTCTTCTCATATTTGTTTAATCTTTTTGTTATACAATTGATTTTATGCTATGTATGAATGATTTCTTGTTAAATGTATGAAATCTGAGAGAGAGAGAGTAAGGAATGAGTTTCAATTGTTTCTCAGCCTGAGTGAGTAAAATTCTTGCAAGGAGTGCAGTGGAGTTTGTCCGCAAGGAGTGCGTTGACAAGGGTTCATAGGTTTTATCTCTGAAATCTCAGGAGGGATAACAATTGTTCTCATTCTCGCAGAAGTGCAAGCTAGACATAGGAGCCGTGCAAGGTGTGCACATGCCAAGTAGAGTTTCAGGGTTTGTAACCTGAGGGAGTTGTTGAGAGACTGTTGTCGCAGGGAGTACACAGAGTCAAAGAGGTTCAAATACTTGAGTGTATTTGAAGAAGTGTCGCAAGGAGTACGTGCAGGAATTTTCCCCAAAGGACTTGGAGATTTTCAAGCAAGATCAAGAGGGATAGAGTCTTCGAAGTTGTCGAAGAAAGATCAGGAATATTATCACCTTAAAGCATTCAAAGGGAGGTGATGCAAAGTTACTTTGCAGGAAGATACATTCCAGTGAGGAGATATCCTGTTCAATTTTGCAGGAATCGTCAAGAAGGAAACAGACGGTCGGAATTCTCCGTGGAGAATTCGCGAAGTCCCGAGAGCCGTTAGATCTCACAGAGTAGCAGGGGATTTACGGTGAGTGTTTTCTAAAGTTCAAGCTTAGGAGAGATAGGGACGTAGATCCAAGCCAACAAGGGCCGTTGGATTTATCCCTGGATTTCCATTTCAGGTTTTCGTGAGTTGAAGTCTCGAAATCTTTGCATTAAGACTCATGAAATCGCAAAGTGCGAAGTCCCAAAGGGCCAAAAGGATTGTGTGGGGCCATAGAAGCTAGCAGGGTGGACAGGTGGCACACTTGTCGACACGGAATTCAATTGCGTTGAACACTTTGGCGTTTCATGAGTTGAAGTCCCAAAAAATTTGCATCAAGGTTCGCAAAATCGCGACGTGCGAAGTCCCGAAAAAGGTGGAAAGCTTCGTTGTGGGGCCAGCACCGGGAACTATGTTGGAGTCTGGGCATTTCGGCATTTCAGGTTTTGTAGAACCGAAAGTCGAGAAATCTTGTAATCAGGATTCGTAAAATCGCGAAGTCCGAAATCCTGATGGAATGAGGAGCAGTTGAAAAGTCAACCTTTGCGAGCGCATCGACGTTTCGGCAAATCAGGATTTCAGGAGTCGAGGGGATGAGTTGCATGACATTGCAACTCTCGAAATTGTGATAATGAGAAACCTGAAAGAGAAAAGGGAAAATTCAAGTGTCACCTGTTTTCAGCATTTCGGGGATCGAAAGGATAAGACGCTTGACCATAGGACTCGTGAAATCGTGAAGTCCAATTTCCCGAAGTATAAGGGGAAATTTCTCAAGGTTATTTGTGGGTGCAGATTTCCTGAAAGGGGAATAGAAGGGCCAGTCGAGCTCTTTGGGCCAGAAGAAAGGGAGAGATCCTATGCGGATCCTGATATGCAGATCTGAGGAAGGGGTTTGCGTCAATCAATCACTAGTAGTGGATAGACTAGTGCCTTCTAGAGTAATTGAGTCAATAATAGCTACGGAAAATCTTAGAGGAAAAATAGCACTGATAATGTTATGGCAAATGGATGGAGAGGATAAGAAAGGTGTTGGTATCCCAAGGCCTAAAAAATCCAACTCCTAGAGATAACTTCTAGAAAGTAACAAAGGTTAGGCCCTAGCAATTTCTCATTTCCTTGAACAAATTGTAATAAAATGTGCAGATGGGAATGGAAACAAGGTCAATAGAGTGCTACAATGCTAGGGCTCTAGTATCTACTTCAATATAGGTGCATTTCAAGAAATTTTAACAAGTGGAATACTATAGAGAAAAAGATAACAACATATGTCTTTCTCCTAGGGTTTCAAGCAAACAATTTCATAATCTTAGACATGAAACAAGAAAATTAACCATAAGCATTCATTCACAATAAAGAAATGAATATTTTCCACTTACTTCACCAAGAATAACCAAGCATAAGAAGGCCAAATTTCAGACCACCACTTGTATGATGAGTAAATGATGAAAACATATGAGAGTTTTATCTCTTATTTATACAATATCAATGACCTTTAATTAATTTTTAGGTCATAAAAGGCCGACATGGCCAAATTACATCAAAAATCCAGTTTTTACATAAATTCAATAATTAAAACCCTAATTTCAGTTTTAGAGATGGCATCATGCCCTTCTAGGGTGACATTAGACCCCCAACATGGAATTCTAGGCCTCAAATGCAAAACGCTTGGCCTCCAGAGGCCTCAAATACTGCCACACATGCCAACTAGCACCAAACTGTCCTCATAAATGCCAAACCCTAATTGGATGACGTTAAGGGTCAACATGATGGCGTCGGGGGCCTTCAAGGGCCAATGTCATGGTGGAAGAGAAAGACCCCCTGGGTCTAGGCATGCCAGAGTGTATCAGGGGAAACATCCTTCTTTCTTCCTGGTTCCATCCTCTGGTGTCTCTCTTCCCATGGTTGGGGTCACAACATCCATCTACTGGGCTTTCATCCCTATGGAGGTCTGAGATAATCATCTCCCCATATGTACCTGTCCACCAGGCATGATCCTACAAGAAAAACAAGTATGCCTTGCATGGGCTCATAAGTCACATGGACCATAACAATGTCAATCACATCCAATAATCAAATTACCCAAACATGTGCATCAAACCCCCCTTTACCCAGACAAATGCTCAAAGACATTATGTTGTTTAACAAGTCAGGCTTGGAGAGGGTCTTAGTATGTCCAATTGGGATAATTATCCTCAAGTTTGGGGTGTTTCCCAGGTGAATACCAATCCAAGTAATGTAAGTGCATGAAATGTTGTAGGGGAAATGTTTGGGCAGAGGGTGCAGTGATAATAGGGAAATGTAGGTCTTGCCTATGGATGCCTTTGTAGAGGGAGAGATGCACCTTATCATGGATTCCATGGTTTCCAAGCCCATTCAATTCCTTTTATTCTTTGTCTTATTTCTTTTTCTTTTCAAGGAAAAGATGGGGAACATTGTCCTGGCATGGTGACCAGTGGTGACAGTGTTACCCACAAGCACTTCACAGAAATGAGAAGGTTGGCTTGTGATGAGACCCCCTTTCTCTTGGCTATGCCACCAAGAGCCACTACCATAGTTTGGTGACCATATAGATGGTAGTGTCATACCGCTACATGCCCATGGACCTAATAGGTTGGCTCATGATGAGACCTCCCATCCACCAATTAGACTTTGAGTTTTATTTTATCTTATAGGTCCCCATTTCTTACTGAGAATCCTTTTATTGATTTCTCGAGAATCCTTAGGCGAAGCATATCAACGGTTTTATTTTGGATTTTTACTCTTGCCAACTACTTTTACCCTTTGGGCCTTTAGCCCCTTCTTCCCACAAGGCAAGGTACAACCCTTCCTAGTGTGGAAAACCCAATGCCCGAACCAAGGTAGGGGAAGATGAGAGGGATAATGATGAAAAATGGTAAGTATGGAAGGAATGGACTATGACCTTTCATAGACCCACCCAGTGGTAACTCATCCTAAAGGGAACCAACTTACTAGGGAATTCTATCACCCCCTAGGTATGAAAAAGTTGAAGAGCATAATTTCCAAGCAAACATTATGAAATGAAGGAGAGTTCAATGCAACATATTCAAATGCCTCGAAAATCAGAGTGACACATACCATGATACCCAAAATCATTACCTCATGGAACAAGACCCACTGCTACTTCAGGACCAAACTAGTGGGATGGATGTTGTTGTTGTTTATAGATGGGATGCATTGAGGAAAAGATGGGCCCTCTGGGACCAAGCTTAATTCGTATGGCTCTAAGTACTCCATGTCTAGGACTTATGGGCCTTGAGACATAATCTCCTTAGTTATTCCTATGATAGGGTATAACCGTACTTTGAGTTAGAGAAGGAATAACATAATGAGAAAAAGACATGTGTTGAAGGTTTAATGAATATCATATATATAAGAAAGGTTTTGAACTTATAGAAAGTATTATATTGGTGCACCAAGAGGTTTGATTCTAATTATCAGATGGTGATGTTGTATAAAGAAGGAAAACCACCTATTTCCCTTACATCATCTACGTTTAGGAGGATGTTGAAACTTTCAAAGTTGATGATTTTTTTTAGGATGTTCGAGGCCCTGTGGATTTGGTATTATGAATAAATGGCTTTATCAACCCAAGCTATAGGTTTCAAAGGCATTATACCAATAAAATAATTTGGATTTAGTGGACCCTTACAGGGAATTGGAATCTCCCTTGCTCAATTAGTCAGGAAAAAATTGATAATGCAAATATAGAGGTATGTTGTGTATATCAGTTACTAAGTTATATATAGAAAACCATATTTTTTATTAAGGAAATAACATTTCAAATAAGATTTGTCACCAAATTTATAAATTCAAATGAACCAAGATATTTTATATGTCTTTGTACCTAGTTTCTGCCTTATTTGTTTGCAATGTTTTTGAAAAAATTGATACCTCAAGGTGACATAAACCTCAAGATAGATTCAAAGAAATTATGGTACCAAGATATTTGGAGGAACGGGGCCCCATTTAATTTTTATAGGGTCTAGGATACTTGTTTTGAGAGGTTTAGAAAAATGGTGATAATAAAAGAACATGAATGCTTAACACAATAATATAGGTATTTCTTGGTTGGAAAGGTGAGTATTTATGCATATGTTTGACTTAAAAATCGTCTTAGCATCATAAATTAACTGGATTATTTTATTTATAGTCCAATTAGGGATAGACTTCTAAGGTTTCGGGGCTATTACATTCTTTAAATATTTCATATTTTGTTGGTTGATAAAACCCTAATTTTACACATCACTTTAGCCCTAATTTTACTTGCTCATTATTTGTTTCAAGGGATAAATTTATTTCTTCATTCATAACATGTATCAATTCTATAATTTACCATCCTTCTTTCAATTTTTACGACAACTATTGTAACTCCAAATGTGATTTCTTAAAATCACACATTGATGAATGGATTTGAAATGAAAACATTATAAAATAAATCTTGGCGAAATTGGTGCAATTACTCAAGGTGTTAAATCCAATTCTCTCAACTTCTCCCTTTCATTTCAAATTACTTTTGCATTGATTCGTGCCTTATTATTTCATTAAAATTGGCTATCAATATTTTCATAGACTCGACCATATTCTCATCCTTACACTTATTATCCTAATTTGCTACATGATGGCCATACTAACCATGAACCTTGCAAATTATGCCTTTATTCATATATATAATAGTCGTCATTGTATTTCCCAAAGACTCTGTATAAAACATCTCAGTGACATCCCATATTTTTTAACATATTAAATAACCTATGATAGCCCAATTCAATACTTCATTGCATCATGGACTTGTATTAAAGTTATATTATAAAGTCACATTGGAAAAATGATTTAAAAATGGTGTCATACTTGAAAAGTAGTTATAGAAATTTTGAAGGCAGATTTATAATTGTGTTTTAAAGCAAAGTAACCCATAAAAGATTGTCATGTGTCAATGAAGTGGTTTTGGGTTACGAGACATTGGGATCGAATTAAAACACATGCACTTCAACCTCCCGTAATCAATGAAAGTTGTCAAATGCAGAGGATAAATAGTGGATTTTGAGTGTTATTAGCACATATTGGGTATCTCACTATAAATTTAAAATTTAGGGATTCCCTTTCAAGCAATTCCTTGAATTTGTAATAAATTTAAAATTTGATGAGGATCCCAACTAGTCAAAATTAATTTCATTGTTTGATGGTATAATTGGTCCAAATCCAGCTATTAGGCCAATAATTATAGATGGTGCTCAAAGGGTTGGCCAAAAGCAAGGCAGGTTGCCAATGGAAGGAGATGACGAGGAACAACCAAAGAAGAAGATTCATTTAGGGATGTTAGCTTCCTAATACATTTGTTTTCATAATTCTCATCATCCCATGAAGTAGAGGTACCACTATAATGTGGTAGATTCTAGGCTGGCACAACATATTGAGAAACTATGGAACAATATCTTACATATTGCAAAGGATGGGAATATTCTATCTAAGAGGTTTCATATGGGAACTTTTGGAGCAGTATTACAATGATGTCAATGTTGACTTGTCAAAAGCATTTGTATATGGGTAGGGATTTGAAACAAGTGAAATTGGAGAAGAATTTGGGAATGAAAAGGAGAGAAAGCATAATTTATTCTTTGTAGAGAACTATCCAAGCTCTGGGAGGAAAGTTAGGAAGTTTTGTGAAGAAACAAAGAGAATTTCAAATATTTGCCAAGAGGGAAGGGGTTAAATAACCATTCTCTCCCCAGGTTTTGTTTGCAGTACTCTAGCAGATCCTCCATGTCCTCCATGCAAACTCATTGTAGATCTCCTCCTCATGCAGTGGTCTTGTGGATCCTTCGTGCCCTCTGTGAAAAATTGATGTAGATCTCCTTCTTGCATAGGGTTTCGGTCGAATTTTGTTTCATGCACATGAGTCTAGTTGGAGATTAACATAAAATGGGGTTTTACTTTTGTGCGAGATGGGAATTGTGTAACATATATTATTTATGTAATATATAATATATGTTACATATATTATTATATGTAACATATATTATATGGTACATATATTATATATTACATATATAATATATTACATATAATAATATGTAACATATATAATGATGACGATGACTACATAGTGATGATCCATGACAATGTCGATGAGGATCACGAAGCCAAAGACAAAGATGATGATGATGATGACCAAGATGATGATGATGATATGATAACGGTGATGATGGAGATGATGATGATGATGATTTATGGTGATGACAATGACGACGATGATGATTATGATGACGATGATGATGACAATGGCGATGATGATGATAATGGCGATGATGAAAATGGTGATGATGAGGACGACGATGATAACAATGACAATGTCGATGATGATGACAAAGACAATGATGATGATGGAAATGATGATGATCATGACAACGATGACGATGACGATGATGATGAATATTACGATGATGATGATGATGATTATGATATTGATGACGATGATGACTGCAATGATGATGTGATGATGACGATGACAATGTTGGTTATGGTGATGACTATGATGCCATTAAATTGAGAAGACATGGGTAAATTGAACCTCCTCCAATTTTGAGGTGGATGGGATAGAGGCCCCATATATGATCAATGCTTGTTGAAAGGCCCCTATCATGGTTGGAAGTCATGCATGTTGCATACCTTCACTTTTTATGTGACCATGGGGGATACTTCATTAAGGAGGCCCTATGCTTATTATTATAAAATCACCTTACAAACTTGACACTTGAGAGGGATCTAAGAATTATGGTAGTCGACCAATATGGAGTACTAATGAACAATGACCCGGGGAAAATGGGAGTTAAATTTTTCCACATTCATTACTTATATTTGCATTATGTGAATAGGTTTATTGGACAATGATCCCATGAATTAGGGTTCAAGTATATTCCTAATCCTATATTTACATAATCTTATAGATCTACCCCTATAATGTTATAACCCTATAACCATAACCCATTTAACTCCCAATGAATAATCCATGTAACTCCTAACTTCTAAAATCATTATAAACACATTATCCTTGAACCCTACCACTCGTAACCCTTGTCTCCTTTTACCCCTAACCACTAACCATAATATATCCATACACCACAACCATATTACACATAACTAATATAACCCCATAAACATTATAACCTTTAAGAATTTGAACTCCAAACCTACCACTTATAACCCCTAACCATTATAACACTTAATTCCTATATTAATCATTACCCCTAACACTACAAACCCCTAATATAAGTTAACAAAAATAATTTTTTCATGGATTCCTTTGTTGTTATCGTGATCAAAGGAAAACAAATTCTTGATGTCTTTTTTTATTTTTTACATCCATCTTTCATGAATTTAATTCTATCCTTTAGTTCTACCCATTTTCTAGGTGTTACTAAGTGAAAATGAAGGGTTTCCACCACTTTATTTGTTAGATTTTAGATTGGTTAATCTACTATATGTAATTTTAAGTTCTAGACTTTCTATTAATATAATCTACAATGGATCTACATATAAACTATTCTTTTAAAGCATTTACTTTATATATTTATTTCCTTTTATTGACTTTACATCTCCTTGGCCATATCTAGTTCCTTAAATAGGTCTTATAAGATGTATTATTAGTAATCTTAGGTTTCTTTCTAGAGTTGTTAAACTTGATTTTCCACCTCTCTTCCCTTCAACTTTGAATTCTTATCCTTGTTTTTCATATCCTTGTACACTTTATGCCTTTTTTGTTATTTTTACCCATAATAAACAAAAAGTAGTGGTGGGATTGCATCAACCAATGGAGTTGTGTTATAGAAATATTTGCCTAACCCTATGCAAACTTGCACATAGGGCCTTTTTCCATTTCCCTGTGTAGACTTGAAGTCCCTTTTTGCAAATCCCAGAGCTAAAAATGTTATTTTTCCACATATATGCACCCTACCTATAGTACAACATGCGTATATGCAAGTTGCACCACTACATCTCGTGTACATCGAGATTTGTGCCCAAAATTAAAAAAACGGTGTCAGGTTTCCATGTCACGTTACGAGATCTATGATCCTTGACCTTCTATATACTAGAAACGTTCCAACTTGACCCTTCAGTTCCACTTTAAGGATACAAATGGGCCAAATCCGAGCTATGGAAAAGGAAGAGAAGAATTCAACTTTGAGAGCAAAGTTACTCTAGAGAAATTATTCACTTCATATTGAGTCTGCATCCTGTTGTCCTTTTAAGTCTGAACACATTGTTCAGCCCCTAAGCTCTTCCCGACATGATTGAGAACCTCATTGTATCTCTTATATGAGCTTTCCTTTGGTGGAGGATTGAAGTGGTGGAGGCCCAGCTAGAAGGAACTTAGTTTCTCGGTTCCGAACCGTACCAACACAGAAGTTTGTAATTCATTCACTTATGCTGATTACATTTTAATAGAAATACTCTTTTCTCATCCAATTAATATCGCATCGAATATTTGAATTATTATTCCATGGGCATATTTGTTATGAATTTTAATGGATTATGCTATTGAATGTGCTAACTTTATATATTATCACCATATGCTTGCATTTATTGGTTGTTGAGGACTAGTTGCAGGTGTATTGCTTTGGGTAAAGTGCTCAACGATGGACTTCATCAAATGTATGGATGAGGTAGGCCTTTTATATTGTCTTTCTAGAATATTTTTTTATATATCATACTTGAGATCAGAGTTGATTTCTGCAGTCATTTCCATCTGTTGTGGTTTACCCCTAGCCATAGAGAGATTTTCCTTGTAACAAGTTGTACAAAACAATCCCTTATATTCCCAAAATGACATGTTAAGGACAAAATATATTTCTTAGAAAGGAAAGTTCTACCTAAGATTACACCTTTTTCATATGTTTTTCCTTTGATTTGAGGTGAAGTTATGGTGACTTTTCCATTTCCTCCATTCAGTCAATTAGTTGACCCTTCTTAGACATTTAGTTGTTCAAGTATATACTCATACACAAATATATACACTACTAGATGTTCATTCTACCTTATAATCAAGTACTTAGATTTTCTCATGTAATTCATTAGTAAACATACACACTAGTGATTGTGACAGTTCTCTTTCTGTTTGGCACTCAAGCTACTGCATATGGATTACCAAAGAAGAAGTGATCCTACCTTTCACATTGATTAACCACTCCTATAATTTTTAATCCATTCTCACACCTTTCATGTCTAAGACTATGAATATTTATCCAATGGAATCCCCCATATATTTATTATATATTAGAATAGTGTTTATTTTCGTGGTGATTATTTGATAATTTTATAGTTATTAATACATGTGTTGTTGTTTGTTCTTGTTCATCACAACAAAATCTCAATCTTGAAATCATAAGAATCCATACCTGTCTCATATGATTAACTAGCTCATTGTACTATGTTCATGTGCCTACACTATAAAACATATTGTTTTTTATCCCAAATCCACAAGCAATCTATCTTGTCTACTAGTCACATGCATATTGGGTCTATAATAACTAGTTGAACCAACTAGTTGGGCATATCACAACATGGACAAAAATATGATCACCTCTCTTCACAGGGATAACATTTCCATTTCTTTAGGTGATTTCACTATTAATCTTTTTGGTTGAAAAATATATCTTATATTTACAAAAGAATATTTACAAAGACTAGTACAAAATATGGAAGGGCATATATAGTGAAAATCATAACCTCTTCCTCAGTGTAATGAGGGTAGAAATAAAGTCAAAGTACTCACCCGGGTTCAATGAATGGGCATATTTAGTCAAAAGAGAACCCTTAGTTAGGATATGATGGTGAAACTCATGCCACCATAGAGAACAAAAAGTGGACATGGAACTCACCTCATGATAAAGAACTATCTTGGACCTAATTTTTTCTTCACATTGATGATGATGATAAAATATGCATAAGAACAACAAGATGGTGGAAAAGGCTCACTAGCCAACACTAAATATATTCACACCAGTGTTACATATTTATAGCACAATGGGTGATGCCACCTCATAGAGAGATTTTCTCTAGATCCTAAAATCGTGCATGATGACTAGGCTAGGCAATCTTAACTAAATCATTAGTCATCACTTGAGGATATATTACTAATATCCTCAATGAATAATACAAATATAGGTGACAATTTAGACTTAGTGATTGGTAAAGGTAAGCCATAGGCTAGCAATCCCCCCCTCAATCACAAGTCTGATCAATAATACCAACAATAAAGCATAAAATGGTATCAATTCCAAGTCTTCATACTAAAACTCATGTGCTAAGCCTTAATGAAGAACTACCTGGAAAACCACCAATCTGGATGCTGAACATGTTCATTTGAAATGACCTGGAAGAGAGCTAAGATATGGAAGTGAACAGCTGCAATATCTGAACATTCCCTGATTGCTTGACAATTTGATCATTTTGCCAAGTATTTTAGCTAGAATAATCTGATGTCTTCTGCTAATTGGTGAACATGTAGTATCATCACTCTACTATTAGTGCATCACTGAAGTTCTCTCTGAATTTGTGGTTTGGGATGACCACTAACCAATTGATACCATGTATCTGATGATTTTTGGATAACCACTAACCAATCTTGACACTTTTAGGTGTCCAACAACATCCCAATGTATAATGTGTATGATTCAATTGCAAGTCATTGAACCATAATCCTGTCAAAGCCTACCATCTCTAGAAAATCTCACTATGTAATCATGTGAGCCAGGATGTATGTAAATTTTTTACTTAATGTAAACTCCAATATGATGAGAGTGAACCAAGAGAAGTGAATCAACTTCTAGTCTGACACATCCCCGAAAAATTCCTGACAACTCAATAAAATGCCAAGTTGCAATGCAGAAGGATCCTCTTGTCCTCTACTAGGTCAAATGACCATCTATGTGAACCAAACATCCACATCATTGCTCTCAAAATCAAATTCAACATCCCAATTATGTATGATTAAACTTAAACTTATTGAACCATAATTCTGCTAAAATCTGTCATCTACAGACCGCAGTTGCCCATTTGGAAAATTTCATGCCCATCTGTCATACTTGATGTTTGTTGTTGTCAAAACTTTCTGTCTGACAACCATCTTCAATTCCATCATCAATTCCCCCCTTTGTCAGCTAAAAGGAGATACCACAAGTGGTTTCATGAATCATCGTCACTGGAATTTTGAACTCCCCCCCCTAAGGTGCATGAGAGTTACATCATTATACTCCCCCCTTCTATGCTCAAGAGAGTACCATACTTGTTTCATTTGAGTACAACACAAAGTGGGCATGCAGAAACAACCACATGTTATCTCATCTCGTGAGGGACATGCTTGAAAGCTATGCCATAAGGGGATCACTTATGTGAGGTACAAAAATGTTATGTGCTACAAGATTAGTCTTTACTCGAGATTGAATTCTATGGTAAGACTTATATAATTGCTTGGTTGTTGATGGCCATTTCCAAGGATCAATCCACTCATAGTGAACTTTCAATCTTGCAGGTTTCTTCAGTGTTGAACATATGTCTGAAGAATGGTTATGCTTGCCACAATGCTGGCAAGGATAAAGATCAAAACAATGATTCTCCTTGTGACCAAATCGATTACAATGTTGGCATTTATAATTCTGATGCTAAACTTGAACAAGTGAAGTTGAAGATTCTTGAAGGAATCCATCACTTTGGAACTTGATTGGTCTGGAATAATCAGGAATATGAAAGGTAACTTCCTTTTCATATCCAAGTCCTGTTCTATTCATTTTGTAAATGATTTCTTCCCAAGGTTTGATGATGGTCTTGGAAAGAGTATTATGAACCTGTTGCTTTGAAATCCGTGGAAGCGGATTTACTACATGTTGATGCATCATTGAAAAGTTTTCTTCATTAAAATCAAAAGAAAACTCTTGAAAAGTAGGTTCAAGAATAGCATCGTCTTTGTCTGCATATGAAGTTGTCTTATTGAGTTTCTCCTTCATTGAGTGTTGATTAAGAACATCACCATCATCATCATAGAGGGGATTGTGTTGAGCATAAACTAGTTCAGAACACTTCACTAGCTGTTGATTTTTTAGATCTGTCAACTCATCATTCAATAGCTAGGATAAAGATTGAAGAAGTCTAACTTTAGCTTGCATCACTTGCAAACAAGTTAGCACTGATTGAAGAGTTGTTTTGTTCAATATCACTATGTTGTCTTCAATGGTGTTTATTAGAGTGTTCATTAACTCTAATAATTCAAGATTTCGAGCCATTTCAAAAAACACTAAATGAGGTCTCCTTGTACAAGTAGATCCTGATTACAATTTGACTCGACAAAAGAAGGTTTATTTGCAACTCGCTCACTTGAATCGCTCACTTGAACTTCACGCTCGCTTGTTATTCACGCTCACTTGAATCGCTCACTTGAACTTCACGCTTGCTTGCTATTCACGCTCACTTGAACTTGCTTCCAGGAAGTTGAGGATGTCGGTTACCACTGAGAATGCATCCCAAAGTATTACAATGATATGAGTTTCAAGTACTCGTCTTTGTCAATTACGACTCAAAATGACTCTAGGGTGTCGGGCTCAGCTGAAAATGCACCTTATGACAAATTCAATTCAACTCAACTTGACTTCAAAAAGACAAGTAAACTTACAAAAGGCCAATTTGCAAGTTACAATAAATCCCGATTAAGTAATCTTACAACAAACATTGTTTGCAAGTTACAATTTAACTTCAAATGCTCTATGATGTGTTGAGTTCGAAAACTTTGATTTGTCCATTACTGATGTAGTTGACGACTTGAATGCTTGAGAATGTTCTTCACATATGCTTGAATGACATGAATTTGAGCTTGAACTTCATGTTTGTTGTGTTAAATGATGAATTGCAAGTATGATTATGTCAACACTAAACAAAATGACATAAATATTCCATAAAAATCTTACCATCACACAAAACACAAAGTGTACCTAAGATCCCCTTATTCAATTTTGGGCTGATCTAGGACACAAGAACCAAATAAAATATGTTTTTATTATGATATCACTCTTCTTTTCTCCTTTTGTCTACAAAATTTCTCCATAAATTGATTACCATGCAATGTCTACTAGCAAATTTTTTTTACAATCTTGCAATATCAAATTTAAATTTAAGGTGACATGCCTCAAATGTGCACTAGTGGATAGATCCCAAAACCCACTTATAACATGTGCATGAAAGGTAAAATAACTTACCCTTTATGCCATCCTAAACACATATGGCAAAAACACTTATATGTTTCAAAGCCAAAGTTTAGAACTATCTCTAATCAAACTTTTGGGTCTTCACACTATTGTGGCCTACAACAAACTGTTGCACAAGCTCATCAAGGAGATCCTCACTATAACATACCTCATATACAATATAATGTGCACCATAATAATAATAATAATAATAATAATAATAATAATAATAAATGTGTTTTTCCCTGAAAATTATATTATCAAAGGTACACAAAAAGGTAGTGTATAATGAGTTCCTCACTATAACATACCTCATATACAATATAATGTGCACCATAATAATAATAATAATAAAAATAAATGTGTTTTTCCCTGAAAATTATATTATCAAAGGCACACAAAAAGGTAGTGTATAATGAGTTTCGACGGAGGTTCCAATTCTTCTGCAGCCTCGTGTTCAAAAGTAGCAAAGGCTGAACAAGCATCCACTTGAACTCTCTTGTCACTGTCTAAAATCTGTCGAATTGATCAGTAAGCACCTTATCAAATTGACTCATCAAAATAGATACCCTCAACAAGATGGATTTTTCTAGAATTGAACCGGCCACTGTTGTCAGCTCCTTGCTCGATTTTGTTGATCTCATACACATCTGACTTCGTACTGGATAAATTCTGTCATTTTACACCGAGGACAACATTAACACGTGATAGCTATCACTCCATCCAGGACATTCTAGTTCTGTCGTCGATCCAATTCGAATGAAAGAAGGATACATACAACTCTTTCATGGAATATATTTCCAAAGAAAAATCAAACCTTGCAAAAAGACGGAGTTACCAAATTGAAAGAAAACGTGAGGACTCATAATCTCCTTGAACTATGAAACCGCATGATCCTTTAACATGGATATTCAAATCTTTTGGAAAACTCACCACTTTAGTTGGGATTGACTACAGATCTGGTGCAAGTAAATATCGCAGATACCCTAATATCACACGTAGAACGCCTATGGCACCCTCACATACAATGATTAGAGGAACCTGAGGGACAGTGACAACAAACAACATAATTTTATTCAAATTGGCGTTGTTTCAGAATTGAAATCTGAAATCTATGCATGGTTTCTAGATCGTGTTCTTATAATAGCACTTATAATATCACTAGTGCTCAAAAAATGAATTTCTTCTCTTGTCAATGGACGTGTGTACTTGGATTTCTTGGTGTGGGCATAGATATGATCTTTGGTCTTATTGCTTGACAGTGCACTGATAATTTGTAAATTATTGAGGTAGTCTGGAATGAGTGTAACTAGTGACCAAAATTGGATGGATTGTACCTTGGGTTCAACCATATTGGGAGTGTCCAGGATCATCATGGCAACTTGGAAGGTCTACGATCCCTTACAAAAATTTGATATGCACCCACCAACGATCTCGTGGAACTCCAAGTCGCATTGAGTCTAAGATTAAGATCAGAATTGAAAGACTCTTTTTCCACTAGTTAGAAGAACGAGATCTTGCTCTAGCCTCTTTTGTCTATGCTCAATCAACTCCATCTTCTTCAGGCGTCTGAAAAACTGCTAAGTGCCTAGTCCAAAAGTAGCAACTCCTGAAAGGGAAGCATGGATCTTGGCTCTACAATAGTGACTGTGCATGATACCATTTATCATATCGAGTGATATGTGTTCTCGCTTCCTCTAAACCTCCTGATTATTGTAGCCATAACTGTCGATGCTTCATATATTTAAAACACTGATTATGTTTTCTTAACTGTAGCCATAACTTTTGATGCAAGAAGGGTCATGATATGAGTGTTATGGCCATGTGAGGGCACGATCTGAGTTGATAAACATATATCTGCTCCTGCTTGAGGTCTAGTACAATAACTCTTATGCCTTCATGATCAAGGGTTCGATCTATGCACAGTTTCAACTAGATCCGTCTCCTTCCAGCAACACATAGTTGATATTGTTGCAGATATTGTCTTACCACAAAATCATGATTTAAACATTGATCATCTTAGATGTGCAAAAATATCTTATTGAAAACTCATAATCGTGTAACCACATCTTCAGAAGCTGGGCTTCATTCCCATTGGCACGAGCATGAGATCATGTCTGATTTTTCAAGAACATTGAATTTGATCTGTGGTTACTGTTTTGCAGTGTTCGATCTACTAGAGAAGGATCCTATGTTGATCTGAATGAGAGTGATATTATGGAGACAAAAAAATACACTGTATTGAGAAACTCCCAATTCGAAGGCATAGGTGGGTCGAGTATAAGAATAGGAAATGCCAATGAAAATGGCAGTGCAGGAGATCTTTTTCTAGGCAAGGGAATGGACTTAGTGAGACTCGACCTTGAGTCTAATGGAAACAAATAAAATTCATTGAAAGAAGCATAAATTCCATAAATGACTTATACAACTCATTGATCTTTCTTAATAGTATGGGAAACATAGATCAATGTCTTTTCAAGTTGATATTCAATATAATAACACAATCACTAAATAAACAAGAATATTTAACTAGCTATTGTAGAGTGCAAAGATTGCCCAAAAAACCAACAATACAATTTGTAGTTTTCACATACAACGAGGACGATAAATATAAGCAAGACAATGATAATATAAATACCAATCTTAGACATCTCTTGAAATGAAATAAGAACTCAGATGCCCTTTAGAATGATACAACAACCCAATAAGCACTCCATAGTCCTCATCCTTATTGAGATAATGGGGGTTTCACTGTTGATGCAAGCTGAGCTTCATGCTGAAGAAAAAAAATGGGCTTCCTCCGAGATGGATAGTTGAAATAAATGGAAACACTATCATCACTAGTTCTTCAATGGACTTCCATGGAACACTACCATAGAATTACTATATGTGACATTAGGCCCTTAAGACCATAACAACTCTGATACAAATTGATAAAATATGCATAAGAACAACAAGATGGCGGAAAAGGCTCACTAGCCAACACTGAATATATTCACACCAATGTTACATATTTATAATACAATGGGTGATGCCACCTCATAGAGAGATTTTCTCTAGATCCTAAAATCATGCATGATGAATAGGCTAGGCAATCTTAACTAAATCATTAGTCATCACTTGAGGATATATTACTAATATCCTAAATGAATAATACAAATATAGGTGACAATTTAGACTTAGTGATTAGTAAAGGTAAGCCATAGGCTAAGAGATGATGATGATGAGGAGGAGGAGGAGTAGGATGCCGAAAATGTTGATTGTGATGACCGCAATCATGATAATGTTAATTATGCTGAAAAAATGACAATGTTGATGATGACGATGATGACGATGACAATGAAAATGATGATGACTGTGATGACAACGACGACCAAATTGATGATGAGGAGTATGATGTTGACAATGTTGAATACTGGTGTTGAAAACAATGATGAGGAAAATGATGACGATGATCATGATCATGATCATGATCATGATAATGACGACAACGATAATGATGAGGATGATGAAAAATGCAATGACAATGACAATATTGATGACAATGATGATGATGATGAAAAATGCAATGGCAATGATGATGGCAACGATGATGAGGAGTAGGACAATAACATTGTTGATTATGATGACCATGACAATGAAAATGTTAATTATGATGAAAAAAATGATGATGATGACAATGACGACGATGACGATGACAATGACAATGATGATGACTGAAATGACAATGAATATCACGATGATGATGAGGAGTAGGATGTCGACAATGTTGATTACCAGTGGTGACAATGAGGATGATGATTGGGACAATGATCGCAATGATGATGATGATGACGATATGAATTTGATCATGAAAATGACAATGAGGATGATGATGAAAATGATGATGATGATGATGATGATGATGATGATGATGAGTGCAACAATGACGAAGATGAAAATGATGATGATGATTAACCCATATAAATAAATACTTTAAAGAGAATAAATCATATAAAATATATAAGCACATACCTCCTGCATTTCAACATTTATGTGATATCATTCATCTTCTTCTTCTTCATCCAATTCTACATCTGTATCATCTGGTTAAGAATCGAACATGAAAGGATCGGCCATATCAACATCATCATCAATGTCATTTTTGATAATATCATCATCAATATCATCATTGAGATAAACATTGGCATCTACATATGGCTCAACTTCTTTGACTTCTTCATCTGACATTACATCTACCTCATGCTCCTCTGCATCTTCTTATTCTTCTTCAATATCATGTTATTTTGGTACATTATTCCTCTTGGATCATACCTGAAAATGTACGACCAACCTGATTTACCTGGAAACTCTGAATAAAATACCTGCTCATATTGTCTTGGAAGAGTATAAGTTTATGTACCCGACTCAAATGTCCTTGTATTAACCATGGTAAATCCATTGGCATGCTCAATAAAAATTCTTTTGGGATCATGTTCATTCATCTGTAACCTGTGCCATTTTACCTCGAACACAAATAAATTGAAGGAATTAAATTCACACTCGATTATATTATTCAAATAACTATATTATCTATTTTTAGATATTGGTGTATGTCTGTCACTTCTAGAGGAAACATTAGTGACTTGAAAACTATAGTTATCCCAGAATCAAAGGTTTTCTTCTTGTCATCCAACTTTTTGATGCGAAATTTATGGCCATTGCACCACATAGCCTTGTGGTGTTTCAATTTCAATATGCCCCACACATAAAAAAAAATGCATATTTGTTAATGAATAAACATATTTAGACTTAGGAAAAAAATATAAAAAAACACACCACATAGATTAATATATTAGAAAAAAAACAAAACATGATGTGGGTGAATAATATGCTTTCCTGTTTATCTTTTAAACCATATGCTAAATCAATTTCCCTCTGTGTAAGATTGGTATCTTGATTACGATGAGCTTCTTTAAGAAAATTATCCACCCCTTCCCATGATAACCTATGATTACATTGTATATTACATCGATCTATCCATACCTTCATCCAATCAAGATTTTTTGTGATCTATAAATGTAGTGCATCCCACTCTCGACCAACTGTATGAAAAAATAATCAAAATTACTAATTAGAATCAATATTAAGTAATAATTAATCATGTAAGCTAAATAAAAATTAAATAAGTACAATATAGAAATAAATCAATATTATTGCAAAGTATTATAGATCTCTACCATCTAATTACCTTTCACTTCCCTCATTCTACCTTTCCTGACCAAGACCTCCCCTTCAAAATTTTTAATGGAATTGAGATCCCAAATCTGAGGCACCTTTATTATTTTTTTTTCTAATTTAGGAAGATACTGACTAATATACACCAATGATTGATATATCATATATCCCTCCACCACAGATCCCTTAGGACATTCTCTCTATCTAACAAAATCCTTCAATGACTTCAAGTTCCTCTCCATGATCCACATTGACCTTATGTTTACAAGTCCACACATTAAATCTCCTCAACTTGGTGTATGAGGTAGTGTTATTGTGCATTGAAAAATGTCAGAGGTAGATACTTTTGCATTTCACACATTAGCCAAGGAATTTCCCTCCTCCAATATTTTATATCTTCTTTATGGATTTCCTTAGAGAAAAACCACCTACATATGATATAAAAAATCAGATCATAGGTTTCAACAACAATGCATATACATTGAAATTAAAACAAATGTCGACAAGTTGAGCAACAATGATTTTTCATATAAATTATTAATATTTACCTCATGTATTTTCCAAGATCATATATAACTTGTTTTACATTGTTTTGAAATCTCTCAAGGAGAGATAGAGGTAGAACATACTATAACAACAAAGGGATCATTAATTTTAGGAAAAGAAAACCGTATTATAATAATTAAAAGTCATATATTTACCAATATAGAAATCTACGTCCGAAATAATTACCTTAATGAAGGTATGCCAGTCATGAGTTTTCACCCCACCAAATTCACCTTTATTCATTAAGATATTCTTAATGTTTGAAGAAAATCCCGTGGGAAATTTAATTTTACAAATGACCTCTTTTACAACATTGCTTTCCTGCTCTATAAATAACCATGGAAGACTATTTCGGTGTACTCCATTGCTATCTGAAAAAATCACATTTTGCAGTGCATGATTGGCTTCCTAAATGTTAGTACATATTTTGATTTTGATTTTTTATTTTTCACTCCTTCCATCTACAATTATCCACAACGTTTTTGTTATGCTCTTCTCGATATGCATTATATCAAACAAATGAGTTATTTGTAGGTGCTCATAGTAGGGAAACCTATTGAATTGTATAGGGTAACTTTTCATTTCTTGTGGAAGCCCATTAATGCCTCGACGGCATTTATGAAAAATAATTAATGAGATTACAACAATAATTGTTAGATACAATAAACATAATTCAATACAAATTAAAATTGTAAAACATTAATATATATGACACATAGACTAAATGCTTACCTCGACGATTTCTATTATATTCCAACTTCCATAGGTGAGGTGCCATTCTTCGGGGTTTTATTCTAGTCTCTTCTTTCAAATTGAAAATATGTTTTTCTATAGTTAGATACCTATGGTTCTTAGGGAGGAAGTTCCTATACTAATAAAATACATCCTTTCCTAGAATTATTGAACGACGTGATTTCATCCTAGTACCACAAATTGGACATGCAAATTTACCCTTTATTTGGATACCTACAAGATATGGATTAATATCTGTATTATTTATATAACTGCAAGATATGGATTAATATCTGTATTATTTATATAACAATGAATTTATATTTAAGAAGCATGCATCATATTTTCATAAAATTATATACTATTAAAGTGCATTAATATTTTACATACCAAAAAAATATGTTATCCCTGGGGCATCATGAATTGTCCATGTAAATATTCCATGGAATTGAAATTACTTTTTCCCTATTGGTCTAGAGATATCGTACATAGTGATGCCATCCCATAAATTTAGTAGATATTCGATAAGAGGCTCAATATATACATTCATATCTTTCACTTGGTACTTATCTAATTGGGTGAAAGTACACATAATTACTACCTTGTATATATAAGTAATTATGCAACAAATAAGAAAAATGAAATACCACGTTCAAACCAATTTTGTAAACAAATACCTAGAACAATCATTTCCAAAATTGTGTGCTCTCTCTTTATTCACATCTAAGGAGGAAGGTTATTGTTTATAACAAAAATAGGCCACACTGGGTAAAAGACCTAATCTCACCAAATGGATTGACACCGTCATCGACCAATGAAAACCTAACATTACGAGGTTCTTCTTTAAAAATTGGCCATCTTTCTTCGATGTTCCTAAATCCAGAACCATCTGCAGGCATGCAAAGAACACCATCTTCACTTATGTGTCGTGCATGGTAATCCATAAACTGTGCAATGCTTTGACACCTCAAAAATCACTGCAAATGTGGAATTATTAGAATATGATGAAGAACCTTGTGAGGCACCTTTTTTGTTACTTGATTAGTTTAATATCTATTGATTTGACATTGCGGGAATTTCATTTCTGATGCATATTGTCCATAATATATAATATGATCATTCAGACGTGCATTAATAGCCTGATACTCCATTCCAATATCTTTCATAATGGCACACATCTCTTGATATGTGTGAGGTAAATTATTTGACGGTGGTAAGAAAAATTCACCTAACAATCTACAACATAACAAATAACTAGTTAATGCAAATAATAGTAATAAAACATATTGCATCCTTAATTTACACATTAACTGACACTAAAAATAGAGAAAAATAAAGTCGACCTTTACATATAATATATGATGAATTATATTACATACCTTAGGATCTGTGTGAAAAAACCATTCAATACCTTCAAGTTCACCAACAACATTATAGAAGAGAGAATATTTGTTCTTAAGCCTTCATAAAGGGGTTTTCCTGTCTTCTCAAGCAAAGGTACATCATAAACATCATCATCGTTTTCCTCATCGATAGGAGCAAAGATGTCCTGGATCAATCTATTTGTCCCATCATTCGGCTCAACAATATTATTGGTGGCATATTCTTCCATAGGATTGAATTGATCTTCAATATCCATACCATCTTCCACATCTTCTACACTAGTATTTCTACTACTAATTGGCATATATTTATCCTATGACAGACACATAGGAGGATTTATCTTTACAATTACAAACAATCAATAACATTAGTGTATATAAAAATATTAGAAAAAAAGAAAATTTTATAAATACAATTAATACAAAGACATATATAATGATTAACTTACCATGGGACGAAATGTATTCCCCCCTTCATAATTTCCATGCATAAAACAATGTCTTTCAATTGTTTTCCTTATAGGTCTTCTTCTTTTCAAGCCCCTGAATTCATTGAAAGGGCAATAAAATTTCCCATCAATACCAACATGTGCCTCCAATGCAACCCTTAACATAGAAATTGTCCTTTGACTCTCTTCAGGTGTTGGCATTGGGATTTCTTATATTTACAAAAAAATACTTAGAAACAATATAAGTACATTAATATATGAATCTATTCTTACGACATAAATTTCATCGAATTATATTGACCCCATATGTACTAGATAATTAATCCATTTTCATCATAGATTCATTAAAGGTTTATAACAATAATAAAAAATTAATCAACAAATCAAAACCATACATTTTTACCACATAAGTTCCAAAACTTGATTGTAAGCAAGTAATAAAATCAAACAATAAAAGAGAACCAGACCAAGATAAGTTGTATAGTAATTAAATGGAGTTGAGTAGACATGTTCATACCTATTTCCTAGGGAAAATTTTTTGTCCCCAAATGAAAGAGGGTCTAAGGGTTAGGGATCCAATAAGGGTATTTAAAATGAGACAAAGTAATATTAAAAATTTGTAACCTTCAAAGTAGAAAATCTGAGCTATGCAGATCAAGAATTAGATTTAAGTCAAGTAACACATATAAAAAATACTAATAAATCATGCAATGAACAATGAGCATACAAATATTTTATAACCATCGCACCTACAACAAAATAGTCGAAAACACTAACCTCCATCGATCTTTTGATGAATGTTGACTATGTCAAAACTGACCAAGTTAGTGAAGTCAATGACTGTTAAAACATTTTCAAAAGACTAGGTGGAATCCTCTACATTCGTCGATATATCAATGAACGTTCATCGAAATATCAATGAATCTAGATGTGCATCAGAAGTCCGACGTTCATCGGACGTTAAAGTTTTTGTTGAATTTTGACCCCATATGTAGTAGTGTGGATAGATGCAAGATATCGAATTTCTATCATTATATTGTGATTTTGCACATAAGACTAGACAATGTCTAGAATGAATCCAAGCATGGCTACAACATAATGTTATAGATATGTTACATTAGAACAATCAACTATGTTTGTATAAAAATCTATGCATCTCACACTTAAATTGTTCTAATAAAATTAAATCACACAACCTATGATACATAAAAAGTGCATAATAATGCTTAGTATCCATTGGAGTTTGTCCATAGAATTCATGGCCAATTTCTTCAATTAAAGCTTGAAGGGGTTCATCAACTTTGGTGATCTTATCTCTATTTGTATGTTGGGTATGTGTTATATTATTTTCATGACTAGCTAGAGTGAAATCTATGTTGCGTTGGGCACATGGGGGGGTCTGGGGAAACGCCCCCAATTTTTTTTTCCTTGGGAAACATGTTGCCTTTTTTGCCTCGATTTTTGTGTCCATTGTTGGGCAATTTTTCGGCACATGGTTTTTTACTAATGGTTTTCTATTTTTGGTTAAGGAATTAGGGCCATTGACTAATCTAGGTCATTTGATTAGGGTTTTGGATGCCACTGGTTCCTATATGTATATTGTATTGTAAACAATGTATGGTGTGGATGAATATAGAATATGCTGGTTTTCCCGGTTTGGGTTTCCAGTAGAAAAATCTCTGTGTAATGTGTGTATTTTCCATTGTATATTTTCTGTTCTTTTATTGAAAATCTATTTGCAGTAAAATATTGTATAAGGTTAAAATATACATTTGGTATCAAAGAAATTATTGGCTTAAGGGGGGCACCTTTGTGGTTAGGGGTTTGGCTTGGGACAGTGATAAGCCTTGTTACAATGAGAGATCTATGATATTGATTTTTCAGGTGAAGAGAAATGGCAAGTAGTTCGAAAATAGAGATCGAGAAGTTTAATGGGAAAAGTTTTGAGCTATGGAATATTAAGATGGAAGATCTGTTGGTGGAAAGAGATCAATGGATCGCGGTCGATTTAGGTACTAAACCTACAAAAACTTCAACATATGACTAGAAAAAGTTGGATTGAAAGGCGAAGAGCACAATCTGACTGTGTCTCTCAGATTCAATATTATTAAATGTGTCAGAGTAAGCTACAACCAAGGATTTATGGGATAATTTGGGGAATTTGTATCAGTCTAAGTCCCTAATAAATAAACTATTCATGAGAAATAAGTTGTATAACTTGAGGATGAGAGATGGAGACTCGGTGGCAGAGAATTTGAATGAATTCAATACTGTGGCAAGTAATTTAGTATATGTTGAGATTAAAATTTCAAATGAAGATAAGTGTATCAGTTTACTGTTCTCTTTACCAGACTCGTGGGATAGTCTGGTTGTGGCCATAGGTAGTAATACAATTTTCTTGAAGTTTGATGAAGTGGTCTCATCCTTGTTGTTGGAGGAGATGAGCTAGAAGAACATGGAAGGATAGAGCACAAAAGCATTATTTGCAAGAGGATGCTCCAAGGAAAGAAGTACATCTAAGTCCTCAAGTGGGATATCTAAGTATAAGGGTAGATCTAAATCTCTCGAAAATTTTGTAAAGGTATGTTGGAGATGTGGAAAATAACAGCACTACAAGAAGCACCGTAGATCCAAAGTTGAGTAAAAGAAGGGATCTGAAAAAGATCCTTTTACAGAAGAAAAGACCTCCAAGGAAGAAGGAGGGGATGTGTACTTGGATTATTCAAGTACACATGCAGATCATGAGGCGTGGCTGGTTTACTCAGGTGCATCCTTTCATATGATTCCCCACAGGGAGTGGTTCTATGAATGCGAAAGGTATGATGGAGGTAGTTTTTTTCTAGGTGAAGACTCGACAACCAGAATCATAGGACGAGGAAAATTTAAGTTTAGGCTCATAAATGGAAGGATTATAAAACTACTTGGTGTTATGTACATCCCAAGATTGGCTAGAAATTTGATTTATGTAAGAAAAATGGACGATGCAGGGGTAAAAACAACATTTGAAAAGGAAACCTACAAGATGGTTCGAGAAGCAATGGTGTTGCTGAAGAGAGTTCAGTTTGGAACTTTGTATAAGCTGCAAGGAAGCACTATCAGTGATGGGCATATTAGTTCCATTGTTCATGATATTGGAGTTGAATAAGAAAGAACTCCTACAGTCTCTAGAGAAAAGGTTATGATGTGGCATCAAAGACTAGAGAATATCAGAGAAAAGGGTCTTCAACTACTACACGGTAAAGGTATGGTTGAAGGTATGTCTAAATTATCTTTGGATTTTGATTTCTATGAACATTTTGTATATGGGAAGCATTATCTTGTAAGATTTGCCTCTGGTGCAATGAGGGTAGAAGGAATTTTACAGCTAGTTCACAGTGATATGTTTGGACTTGTGTTGGTTCCATCATTGGGAAAATCTGTGTAAAACATCTCATTTATAGATGACTTCTTGAGGAATACTTGGATATATTTTCTCAGGAAGAAATCTGAAGTCTTTGACAGGTTTAAAGATTTTAAGGCTCTTGTCGAGAATCAAATAGAGAAAATAATTAAGGTGTCGAGAACAGATAATGGTGGAGAGTTTTGGAGGAATGAATTTTAAGAATTATGTAAGAAGTGTGGTATATCAAGGTAGAGGACTACTCCATATGCACCTAAGAAGAATGGAGTTGCAGAAAGGATTAACAAGACGCTGATGGAAAAAGCAAGGCGCATGATGAGTGGTGTTAGGTTAGGGCAATAATTTTGGGCATAGGAAGTGGGTATTGCATGTTACCTAGTCAATAGATCACCCTTGTTAGCATTGGATGACAAGACTCCACAAGAGGTATGGACTAGTAAGAAACCTTATCTCACACATCTCAAGGTATTTGGTTGTGAGGCTTATGTTCATGTTCCAAATGAAAACAAGAGTAAGCTATATAAGAAGGATGAAAAGTGTATATTTATTGGGTGTAAAGATGGTCTTAAAGGTTATAAGCTTTGGAACCTAGAAAATAAGAAGGTTGTGTATCACTGAGATGTAGTATTTATAGAATAAAATATGTTGTCAAATAGAATTTCCTACCAAGTAAGGAAGAACCAGAGAAAATAGAGTTTGATTTAAAGGATGATGAATCAGACTCTACTGAAGAACATGAATCAGAAGAAGAAGATCCTCATACTCCAGTATTGAGGAGATCAGCTCGGGAAAGAAAACAACCAGAAAGGTATACTCCACCTGATTTTTCGTTCAAATTTTACTTTGTCTATTACTAGTGATGATCCTAGAACTATCAGGGAGGCAATGGATTTAGAGGATGGAAAACTCTAGAAAAAGGCCATGGATGAAGAAATGGAAGCCTTGGATAAGAATGAGGTTTGGGATCTAGTGGAGTTTCTGACTGGAAGAAATCCCATTGGAAAAAAATGGGTATTTAAAAAGAAGTTGAATGAATAAGGAAAAGTGGAGAAATACAAAGCTCGATTAGTAGCAAAGGGTTATTCCCAGGTTGAGGGAATTGATTTGGCTGAGATTTTTTCTCTTGTTGCCAAGTTCACTTCTATTAGATTTATGTTATCTGTTGTTTTTGCGTTTGATTTTGAAGTAGAACATATGGATGGGAATACAACATTCCTACATGGGGATCTAGAAGAAGAAATCTATATGAAGCAACCAGAAGGATTTGTTGTGAAGGGAAAGAAGGAGTTGGTATACAATATGAAAAAGTCGTTGTATGGTTTAAAACAATCACCAAGGATGTGGTATCAAAAATTTGATACTTATATGTTGGAAGTTGGCTTCACAAGAAGAAAAGAGGATCACTGTGTGCATTTTAAATTAACTAGTGATTATTTGATTTATTTGGTCTTGTATGTGAATGACATGTTGCTGATAGGAAACAACAAGGAGATTATCTAGGATGTGAAAGCTTAGTTGTCCTCTAAATTTGACATGAAGGATATTGGTGCTGCAAATTTCATTTTGGGCATGGAAATTAAAAGAGATCGGAAAAATAGGAAACTCGGGTTAAATCGGAGAAAATATATGGAGACAATATTGCAAAGGTTTACTATGATGGAATGTAAACTGGTCAGGGTCCCTATTCCTATTGGTGTAAATTTATCTGTGGATTAGTGTCCCAAGACACATGAAGAGGAGGAGGACATGTCTCATGTTCCATCTGTGAGTGAAGTTGGCAGTTTGATGTATGAAATGGTCTGTACTAGAACAAACATTGCATATGGAGTGGGTGTTTTGAGCAGGTATATGTCAAAACAAGGGAAGGAGCATTGGACAACAATAAAGAGGGTTTTTAGGTATTTGTGTGGGACTTCTAGCTATGGATTGTGCTACCAAGGAAGACCAGTATTGGATATCATGTTGGAAATACATGGCTTTGTGGATGTAGACTAGGGTGGCTATCTAGATCATAGGAGATCTACAAGTGGGTATGTGTTTAACCTGTTTATAGGAGCAATCAGTTGGATGAGAAAAATACAGTCTATAGTGGCACTTTCAACTACATAACTTGAGTACATGACAACCACTCATGCAAGCAAGGAAGCAGTATGGTTACAAAGATTGTGTTCTTGTATTAGATTGGTACAACAAGCTGTAAGGATATATTGTGACAGTAAGAGTGAATATTTTTTGGTGAAGAACCTAACTTATCATTCAAAGACAAAGCATATTGATGTTCAATATAACTTTGCGAGAAACATGGTTGAAGAAAAGAAAGTGTTGCTGATGAAGGTGGACACTTTGAAGAATGTTGCAGATTCATTAACAAAATTTGTGAGCACTGAGTTATATACTTTACACAACTAGCTCTAGTGTATTCTATGTTGCGTCAGGTGCACAGGAGGGGGTTACTAGGCCCCTCTTTTGGCGGTTTCAGGGGAGCAGTGTGCCCCCCTACCAAAAATAGCCTCGAGAAACATGTCACCTTTTTTGCCTTGATTTTCATGTCCATTGTTGGACGGTTTTTCGACACATGGTTTTTTGTCGATGGTTTTCTATTTTCGGTTAAGGAATTGGGGTTGTTGACTAATATAGGTCATTGTATTAGGGTTTTATATGCCACTGGATCCTATATGTATATTGTATTGTAAACAATGTATGGTGTGGATGAATATAGAATATGTTGGTTTTCTCGGTTTGGGTTTCCAGGGGAAAAATCTCTGTATAATGTGTGTATTTGCCATTGTAGATTTTTTATTCTTTTATTGAAAATATGTTCGCAGTAAAATATTATACAAGGTTAAAATATACATTGTAGGGATCATTCCATACCACCAATGTTTAAGCATACTTTGAAAACCCCAAATAATTATGAATGCCAACTCTTGCCATGAAACCTTTTCTTTATGTACATACTTTTGGACTATAGCCCAACCATCCCAATAAGCAAGCAAATCATTGATATGTTGAATATATTACTACAATCTATATTACTTATGAGACAATCTATATTACTTATGGGACTATTATTGGAATAAGAACTAGTGTTAGAGCTAGAACCAGAAGAAGAAGGCCTTTGAACATCCTTTCCTTGCTTAGTTTGCTTCAACTCATATTGTATGTGAAAATCCTGATTATTTGTAGTTACCCATGAAGGAGGATAATCATTATTCAAATCAACTTCTCTTTGAATCCCGAATCTTAATTATTCATCATTAAATTCATTATGACCTCTTTCATGATTTCCCATATTGACATCTTTGATCTTTTCTTCCTCTTTTTATTTTCCCTATTCTTTCAGCCAAGAATCAATTTCTATTAGAAAATAATTATATATTTATTTTATCTTTTCAATCTTTTCTAGAGCTTGGGAAGCTAGATCCAAAACATGCTTAGTCATTTTATTTGTTCTAATAACTTTTGAAACCAATGAATTATCATCATATTATTTCTTCTTATAAGAAGTAGGATACTATTTTGGCCTAAATGGATTTTCTAGTTTATGAGTTAGCATATCTTTGAGATCAAAAACTACATCAACATCTACTGCAAATTGTTGTTATAAATATTCTAAATTTTGAGCTAAAAACCTAGCTATAGTATCCAAACTATCAACTTTAGAAAGATCCTTGTTTAAATTAGAGATATGTTGTTTGACTTGTATTACACCTCTAGCTACATCATCTAGATTCTATATCATACAAGTAGTTTGGTAATTTCCATAATTAGCCAATATTGTTTTGTAGATGTCTTTGGATCTTTTGGTTTTCTATAATGGATGAATTCAAGATCTGAAACCATAGTACCATGTTTAAAGGTGGGAGTGAATTTAGAAGTAGAAAGAGATCTATTTGATAGATTTATTCTAAAGACTTTTCTTTTTCTCTTGGCAATGTTGGTCATATCATTTTATTGAATGGAATATCCTCAATAGAATTTTCTAAACTATTTAAAAATTCTATACAGAATGTACATTTTGTATGTTTTCCAACATGTTTTTGTTCTACCTGAAGTACTTGGTTGGATACTAGAAGCAAATTTCTATGACATGGACCTAAACAACAATTTATTTTTATTTCTATCTTGTACTTGTTGCATTTCCTTACAATATACACACTATTGATGTGATCCTATATGTTGATGAGGATCATCATCCTTCACTAGTGTGATGCTAAGATATTGTCTTCCTTTGGATGTTTTAGGAAATATTCTTTGAGGCTTGAAAATTTCAAAGTATTGATCAACAAGGGATATGTGTTTTTTGTGCCACTCATTAAAAATGGTCAACTGAGTGAAATCAACCACAATGAGAGTGGTATTCCCTTGTCCTACTACCATGATTATATTCTAGCATGATGAAGTATACATGGGTGGAGTGGATGCATTATGAATGTGTGAAATCTTAAAAACATTGTCGTGAGAAGTTGGGAAATATGACTGTGGATTGACATATCAAATCCATTGATTTGAATGCATGCTTGTATTAGGGACTGTAAATGAGGGTCAATCAATAAGACTAAAAAATAGGGAATTACCAAATTCCAAAAAGAACCATTATGGAGTGGAGCAGAAAAACCACCAACAAGGGCATCTAAAAATTTGCGATGGGGTGAGTTAGGAGTATAATAGAGAGAACAAATGGGTAATCCTAGGGGAACTAAAGTATTGATACCAAACTAGATCAGGACAATATGAACATACAGAAACTTGTTTTCAAACCCCATGCAATATTTTCAAGAGTAATCAAGGGGATCTGTTGAGCTTCTTCAATGAGACTGAGTGCAACATTAGTAGAAGTGTATTTGATGTGAGTCAAGGCTTTAAAACTCAATGTGGAAATATCATAAACCTTGTTTACATGGATTTTGGGAAACTTCTAGTTAGGATTAGTTTCAAATTCTCTAACTATAAGAGTATTTTTTGAGAAATCACATTCATATTCATATTTGATTGCAACGATAGAGAACAAGAAGAAGAGAATGATTTTCTTGAAGAACCTAGCATGGAATCCATGTTGTTCTTACTCAATCCGAATTAAACATAGGCACCTTCTAGTGAAAAAGGGACTCAAACTGACGAGGCTTACTTGGTATTCAACACCTTTCCCTCAGCTTTAAGTCACCTCTTACTATTGTGGTATGTAATTGATGCTGCAACTTTAATCCAGATGTCGAAGAGTAACCTAAGCTATAATACCAAATTTCACATAACAAATCCATTGAGTTGAATGTATATAACAAGGAATTTATATGAGGGTCGATCAAGGAGACTACAAAATGGGGAATGACTGGGAAATAAAAAGAGGAAGAAAATGTCAAATATGTCAAGATGGGAAAGCAGGAAAGAGGTCCTAATGAATTTTATGTTGAAGAATTAAGATTCAATATTGAAAGAGAAGTTGGTTTGAATAGTGACTATGCTCCTTCATGGGTAGCTACAAATAACAATTCTTTTCACATATGGTATGAGTTGAAGCAAGCTAAGCAAGAAAATAATGTTTGGATGCCTTCTACTCATGGTTCTAGTTCTAACACTAGTTCTTATTCTAGTAATGGTCCCATAAGTAATATAGATTGTTTGAGTCCTCAACAAATCGATGGTTTGCTTGCTTGTTGGATTGTTGGGATAAACTCGAAAAGTATATACATAAAGAAAGGGTTTCATTGCAAGAGTTGACATTTAGAATTATTCATGTTTTTCAAATTATTTTTAAACATTGGTGGTATGGAATGAGCCCTACAAGAGAGATAGGATCACCCAATATGATCAACCCCTTCAATATTTAACTGAAGCAATTGGTTATGAATTCTCTGGACAAGGTCCAATGGATACTAAGTATTATTATGCACTTTTTATATCTCGAAGGTTGTATGATTTAAATTTATTGGAACGATTTAAGTGTAATATGAAAAAATTGATATACGAAACAACTGATTCTTCTAATGTATAATATCTACAACATTATCTTACAGCCATGCCTAGATCTAATCCATACCTTATGCATTATTATATACAAAATCAAAATCTACTAATAAAAATTCAATCTCTTGCATCTCTCCATGACATTATAGTCAAATCTATTCAATACAAGTGCATACATAGAAAAGCATCAAGGATGTTGAAGAAACATCAAGGATTTCCTGGTAAGCATCATAACCAATTTCCTAGAAAATTTTATTTGGTTACAATTCTAAAGATAAATCTCAGAAAAAAAAATAGTTACTGCACTTGTACTAAATCTAGTAGAAAGTTCCCAAAGAAACCCACAAAATTTTATTCTACTCACAAGAAAATAATTTTTTATGTTAAGCATGGGTCAACTACTAGAAAATCATCCCATTTTTTTATTTGTAAGAAAAAAGTTCATTGGGATTCTAGTTGTCCTCATAAGTATAAATCCAATAATTTTAAGAAGACATCCTAAGTCTTTTCTACTCAGCTTAACCCTACTGATTGGGATCTGATTTCTAACCCATCTTTTAATCCATATTTGTTACAACTCACTTATGCTAGTTCATTTTCTTCCCTGCACTCTAGTTCTTGTTGTGCATATTTAATCTCATTAACCTCTGACCATTCAACTCCTGATCTAATTTCTGAAGTATAATTTTTATCTGTAAAAATGCCCCAACAAGATCCTCCAAAAATAGTCATTCTTGCTCAGTTACATTCCTTACAGTAAGAACAATCTCGTACTTCTCCTTACCATTTTTGTCACTAGACATATCTCTCAAATGAGAATCCCTAGCTCCAACAACTACTTTGTGACTCACACTTGAGGAATGTGGTGTTATCTGTACTAGTCACTACATATGAGCATGCCTTAAAAGAATCCAACTGAAGAAAACATAAACAATTCAAGTTGAAACAACTGAGATCTAAGCAGTCTCCATTCAGGATAACCACTCATCATACTATAACTTGTACGATCAAGTATTTGTAGGCCATCATCTTACACAAAGAAACCATGTTGCAGGATATTCAAAATGAAATCAGTAAAGAACAACAAGAGATTATCGAATTGTTGGATGCAGAAGGTGATGTGATAATATATCAGAAGGAGAAAACACATACCTTGTAAGAAAATATCAAGTAGCATGGGAAATACTTCCCTCTGATTATCAGACATATATGAATACTAATGAATCTTATTCACGATGTTTGAGAATGATAGGCTTGAAAGATTGTATGGTTATCACAATATCATTTAAATTCCCCAGTTATAAGAAACACAATCTAGATGCACAAATAGACATTGGCTCAATGATATCTTGTGGAAGATACAATTCATTGCCTAAATACCTTTGGGAATCTTATGATACTAGATTTAGAGCCATAAAATCATAGTTTATTTGTATAAAGAACAGAGAAAAAAATGTGCATATTATGATTTTTGAAAAAATTATTCATTGCACTCTACTTGCATATGAATTTGGGTGTGACCTACTATTAGGTCATGACTTTGTAAATCAACTTCTATGCTTTACTATTGACCAAGATAAATTCAATTTGCAAGTTGAAGATCAAATAGTAGAAGTGCAAGTAAAATTTGATTACACCAAAAAGGTCAGACTAGACCTAATAAAACCACAGAAACCCCCATTATTTGTTGAGCAATTGTTGAAAATCAAGAATGTTAGAAAGAAAACATAGATTCATGTTCATCAAGTTCTTATTCCAATTGCATAAAATATAAAGAAGCAATGCACTTCCGAGATTCCAAATGTTTTTTGGAATCATGAAAAATATTTTGTAGATATTCCATATAAAGAAGGATATTAGGGAACTCCTCAAAAAGATTCTTCTAATCAAATGTCTCCATTAGAATCTGAATACTATAAAAGAGAGATTGCAAAATTGCTTGAAAGAAAGTTAATTGAGCCATTTCATAGTCCTTGGGCATGTGCAACATTTTATGTTAATAAACATTCTAAATAGAAAAGAGGTAAAACAAGTATGGTGATCAATTACAAGCCACTAAATTATACATTTATGCCAATAAGCTATCCCTTTCCTTCTAAAGATATTTTTTTTGATAAAATAACTAACTGAAATATTTTTAACAAATACGATTTAAAAACTGGATTGTGGCAAATTGGTATAATTCCAAAAGATAGGTACAAAACCGGTTTTGTTGTGCCTAATGAAGAATATCAATGGAGGGTGATACCATTTGGCTTTAACAATCCTCCATCATAATTTTAGAAAAGGATAGAGGACATTTTTGGACATCTACACTTTGTGATTTTATATATAGATGATATACTAGTATGTTATTTTGACACTAGGGAGCATAAGGTACATTTAGAAGAATTTTTTGAAGTTATTTTTCACCATGGTCTAGTACTATTAGAAGATAAAATGGATAATGGAGAGACAAAGATGGAAATTATTGGTATGATATTTTTTATTGAACAACAAAGTTACAGACTCATTTTATACAAGTTCTGGCAAATTGTCCAAGATTCTTGACAAAACTTAGTTGTGAAGATTCATTGGATGTCTAAATTATGTAAGATTTTTTTATAAAAATCAAGAAGCTAATGTGAGATGTCTCCATCAAATATTAAAAGGAACTCTAGACCCTTGGACTGAATATATGACTAGAGAATTCCAAAGCATTAAACAAAAGGTACAAAATATACCTACTCTTACTTTGCCACACAAGATTTATCCTTTATTTTGGAAACAACTACTTCTAATGAAATATGGGTAGCAATCCTGCTACAAATTCATGTTCATAGAGAAGAAGTATGTTCATATGCTTTTGGTTGTTTCAAAGAGCTAGAGTTGAAATATCTGTATTGACATAAAGAAATTCTTGCAGTGAAAAATGGTAATAAAATATTCTTAAACTAGTCCATTTCACTATAAGGATAGATTTAAAGCACATGTAGAGCATCCTCTAGAATACAATGCTCCTAGAGAAAGGTAATAGTATATTATTAAGATGGATTATTTGGCTAGAGGGATTTGACTTTCTCATTGTATATAAACTAGGAAAATAAAATTTCCTTGCTAATTTACTAACAAGAGAAGGTGCTAAATTAGCATAATGTAAAATGCTTAGGAGAATACTTGTAACGTACCCAACCTCTAGCTGAGAAACATTACATGCATAATACACATTAAAACACAATGGTTTCTTCTTATTAATTTCTTGTAACTTACCATCTATAGATCACACACACATTTGACCATTTGACTGATACCACAGTTCTAAAAGCATCTAACATCATAAATTAAAACATGAATGCAATTGTTAAAGAAAACAAAAAACACACAACATTCATATAAGCCATTTACACAAGGGAATATCATACTAAACACAACAGAGAACGTATCTGTTAATAGCTAACCAACTAGATTCTTATGAAGAATGAACCTCCTAGATATAATCCTTGTTATTCATTTTCACTCAATAGAAAACCACCCCTAAGATTGTAATGTCCCCATTTTGGGACATTATAACATTACAACATTTCAGAGTGTTATGCCTACCCGAGTAGCCAGATGGGGGTGATAGAGAGTTCGGGAGATATTGAGGGGTTTATTTGGGCCCGACTTGTATCGTTCATCATCAGGATCCATTCCGCACAGCTGGGCTTTGGTTTTGTTGCATTCCGACAATTTCCGTAATTTTGAGTTATTATGGGTCATATCTTAATTAAATTCACTATGAAGGTCATAATGGGCATATTACTTGGAGAAACATCTTAGTGTAATAGCTCATCAGAATCGGGAGGAAGAGTATTACAGGATAAGATGATGAGAAGTGACTTTTAGTGGTCGGAGAAGCCATCAGGATGGATAAATCACTTTTTACAGGAAAAATGATTAATTAATTAATTAATTAATTAATTAAGTGATATAATCAAGGAATAATAAAATAAAGTAAAATTCACTTGGAGGGAAAAGGTCAACAATGAATTAGGGTTTCGGGAAGCTATAAAGGAAGGGTAAAGCAATCTAATTCATTATGCATGATTATGATTTGATGTTGAGAGCTTCCACAGGAGGAGGAGAGTCGACCTTGTTGTTTTGTGGATTTCTGGAGGAAACCACCACCCTTGATCGGGTTCGGTGTTGAGAGACACACCCTAGCCTATCGGAGATACCATCCAGGTATTTCATCATACATTTCAGGAGCATTCAGTGAGGAGGGCGCACCTTAGCCAAGGAGGGCGCAAGCTATTAGAGAGATTCACAGATCTGCAGTAGACCGTGGTCCCGATTGCAGATCCAT
>JASDQU010101565.1:738863-748989 GCA_032191745.1 Picea mariana | reverse complement strand
GGGAAATGTTTGGGTAGAGGGTGTAGTGATAACAGGGAAATGTAGGTCTTTCTTGTGGATGCCTTTGTAGAGGGCGAGATGCACCTTGTCATGGATGCGATTGTTTCCAAGCCCATTCAATTCCTTTTATTATTTGTCTTATTTATTTTTCTTTTCAAGGAAAAGATGGGGAACATTGTCCTGGCATGGTGACCAGTGGTGACAATGTTATCCACAAGCACTTCACAGAAATGACAAGGTTGGCTTGTGATGAGACCCCCTTTCTCTTGGCTATGACACCAAGAGACACTACCCTGGTTTGGTGACCATATAGATGGTAGTGTCATACCGCTACATGCCTATGGACCTAGTAGGTTGTCTCATGATGAGACCTCCCATCCACCAATTAGACTTTGAGTTTTATTTTATCTTACAGGTCCCCTTTTCTTACCGAGAATCCTTTTATTTCTTTCATGAGAATCCCTGGGTGAAGCATCTCAAAGGCTTTATTTTGGATTTTTACTCTTGCCAGCTACTTTTACCCTATGGGCCTTTAGCCCCTTCTTCCCACAAGGCAAGGTACAACCCTTCCTAGTGTGGAAAACCCAATTCCTGAACCAAGGTAGGGGAAGATGAGAGGGATAATGATGAAAAATGGTAAGTATGGAAGGAATGGACTATGACCTTTCATAGACCCACCCAGTGGCAACTCATCCTAAAGGGAACCAACTTACTAGGGAATTCTATCACCCGCTAGGTATGAAAAAGTTGAAGAGCATAATTTCCAAGCAAACGTTGTGAAATGAAGGAGATTTCAATGCAACATATTCAAATGCCTTGAAAATTAGAGTGACACATACCATGATACCCATAATCATTACCTCATGGAGCAAGACCCACTGCTACTTCAGGACCAGGCTAGTGGGATGGATGTTGTTGTTGTTGATAGATGGGATGCACTGAGGAAAAGATGGGCCCTCTGGGGCCAAGCTCAATTCGTATGGCTCTAAGTACTCCATGTCTAGAACCTATGGACCTCGAGACATAATCTCCTTAGTTATCCTTAAGATAGGGTATAATCGTACTTTGAGTTAGAGAAGGAATAACATAATGAGAAAAAGACATGTGATGAAGGTTTAATGAATATCATATATATAAGAAAGGTTTTGAACTTATAGAAAGTATTATATTGTTGCACCAATAGGTTTGATTCTAAGTATCAGATGGTGATGTTGTATAAGGAAGGAAAACCACCTATTTCCCTTACATCATCTATGTTTAGGAGGATATTGCAACTTTCAAAGTTGATGATTTTTTTTAGGATGTTCGAGGGCCTGTGGATTTGGTATGATGAATAAATGGCTTTATCAACCCAGGCTATAGGTTTCAAAGGAATTATACCAAGAAAATAATTTGGATTTAGTGGACCCTTACAGGAAATTGGAATCTCCCTTGCTTAATTAGTCAGGAAAAAATTCATAACGCAAATATAGAGGTATGTTGTGTATATTAGTTACTAAGTTATATATAAAAAAACATATTTTTTATTAAGGGAATAACATTTCAAATAATATTTCTCACCAAATTTATAAATTCAAATGAACCAAGATATTTTATATGTCTTTGTACCTAGTTTATGCCTTATTTGTTTGCAATGTTTTTGAAAAAATTGATACCTCAAGGTGACATAAACCTCGAGATAGATTCAAAGAAATTATGGTACCAAGATATTTGGAGGAACGAGGCCCCATTTCATTTTTATAGGGTCTAGGATACTTGTTTTGAGAGATTTAGAAAAATGGTGATAATAAAAGAACATGAATGTTTAACACAATAATATATGTATTTCTTGGTTGGAAAGGGTGAGTATTTATGCATATGTTTGACTTAAAAATCATCTTAGCATCATAAATTAACTGGATTATTTTATTTATAGTCCAATTAGGGATAGACTTCTAAGGTTTTGGGGCTATTACATTCTTAAAATATTTAATATTTTGTTGGTTGATAAAACCCTAATTTTACGCATCACTTTAACCCTAATTTTACTTGCTCATTATTTGTTTCAAGGGATAAATTTATTTCTTCATTCATAACATGTATCACTTCTATAATTTACCATCCTTCTTTCAATTTTTACAACAACTATTGTAACTCCAAATGTGATTACTTAAAATCACACATTGATGAATGGATTTGAAATGAAGACATTACAAAATAAATCTTCACAAAATTGGTGCAATTACTCAAGGTGTTAAATCCAATTCTCTCAGCGTCTCCCTTTCATTTCAAATTATTTTTCATTTCAAATTATTTTTGCATTGATTCGTTCCTTGTTATTTCATTAAAATTAGCTATCAATATTTTCATAGACTCGACCATCTTCTCATCCTTACACTTATTATCCTAATTTGCTACATGATGGCCATAATAACCATGAACCTTGCAAATTATGCCTTTATTCATATATATATATAATAGTCGTCATTATATTCCCCCAAGACTTTGTATAAAACATCTCATTGACATCCCATATTTTTTAACATATTAAATAACCTATGATAGCCCAATTCAATACTTCATTGCATCATGGACTTGTATTAAAGTTTTATTATAAAGTCACATTGGAAAAATGATTTAAAAACGGTGTCATACTTGAAAAGTAGTTATGGAAATTTTGAAGGCAGATTTATAATTGTGTTTCAAAGTAAAGTAACCCATAAAAAAATTGCCATGTGTCAATGAAGTGGTTTTGGGTTACGAGACATTGGATCAAATTAAAACACATGCACTTCAACCTCCCGTAATCAATGACAGTCCTCAAATGCAGAGGATAAATGGTGGATTTTGAGTGTTATTAGCACGTATTGGGTATCTCACTATATACCTCAATCCATGTCAACTAATTGTGGATCTGATCATGCCTCTTATATCATAAAAAAATGAAATTGATTTCAAGTTCTCTTATCCATTATAATGACTGGTATAGATTTGAATCCTATTGAATTTTGGCATTACAATGTGGTCATTCTCAGATTGCATCATATGAAGAAGCCCACCTCAACAAAAATTGGCACACACGCAATCAGTTCCTGGAAATCTACTTAGATATAAATATGAATTCATTTCAGATCAATAAAAAACGGTTGATCATAAAAATGGGTTGTCCATAAGGTAATCCATGTGTTCTCTTGGAGAATACTATTGCAACTAAAAGTTTAGCTCATCTTGTGTAGAAGTTAGAAGTGCAAGTTTTGTGGCAGAAACAAAACCATATTGATGATTTCAAGYCAGGGGTTTTTTCCTTCAACCTTTCAAGCAATTTCTTGAATTTGTAATAAATTTAAAATTTGATGAGGATCCCAACTATTCAAAATTAATTTCATTGTTTGATGGTATAATTGGTTCAAATCCACTTATTAGGCCAATAATTATAGATGGTGCTCAAAGGGTTGGCCAAAAGCAAGGCAGGTTGCCAATGGAAGGAGATGACGAGGAACAACCAAAGAAGAAGATTCATTTAGGGATGTTAGCTTCCTAATACATTTGTTTTCATAATTCTCATCATCCCATGAAGTAGAGGTACCACTATAATGTGGTAGATTCTAGGCTGGCACAACATATTGAGAAACTATGGAACAATATCTTACATATTGCAAAGGATGGGAATATTTTGTCTAAGAGATTTCATATGGGAACTTTTGGAGCAGTATTACAATGATGTCAATGTTGACTTATCAAAAGCATTTGTATATGGGTAGGGATTTGAAACAAGTGAAATTGGAGAAGAATTTGGGAATGAAAAGGAGAGAAAGCATAATTTATTCTTTGTAGAGAACTATCCAAGCCTTGCGAGGAAAGTTAGGAAGTTTTGCGAAGAAACAAAGAGAATTTCAAATATTTGTCAAGAGGGAAGGGGTTAAACTCACCATTCTCTCCCCAAGTTTCGTTTGCAGTACTCTAGCAGATCCTCCATGCAAACTCATTGTAGATCTCCTCCTCATGCAGTGGTCTTGCGGATCCTCCATGCCCTCCGTGCAAATGATCTCCTCCTCGCATAGGGTTTCAGTCGACTTTTGTTTCATGCACATGAATCTAGTTGGAGATTAACATAAAATGGGGTTTTACTTTTGTGTGAGATGGGAATTGTGTAACATATATTATTTATGTAATATATAATATATGTTACATATATTATTATATGTAACATATATTATATGTTACATATATTATATATTACATATATAATTGTTTATTCCGTTGATTATGTTGGTTCTGTTGATCCAGTTGAACCAGTAGCAGCTTCAGCGGTTTTAGTAGTCGTACCAGAGCCTGTGGATTCACCAGCACGAGATCGAGCAGATCCTACAGAACCAGATCCTAAGAAACCTATTACATATAATAATATGTAACATATATAATGATGACGATGACTACATAGTGATGATCCATGACAATGTCGATGAGGATCACGAAGACAATGACAAAGATGATGATGATGATATGATAACGATGATGATGGAGATGATGATGATGACCAAGACAATGATGATGATATGATAACGATGATGATGATGATGATTTATGGTGATGACAATGACGATGATGATGATTATGATGACGATGATGATGACAATGGCGATGATGGTAATGGTGATGATGAGGATGAGGATGATAACGATGATCCATGACAATGTCGATGAGGATCATGAAGACAATGACAAAGATGATGATGATGATATGATAACGATGATGATGGAGATGATGATGATGACCAAGACGATGATGATGATGCAGATGATGATGATGATGATTTATGGTGATGACAATGACGATGATGATGATGACAATGGCGATGATGACGATAATGGCGATGATGACAATGGTGATGATGAGGATGACGATGATAACAATGACAATGTCGATGATGATGACAAAGACAATGACGACAATGAMAATGATCATGATCATGACAACGATGACGATGATGACGATGATGAATATTGTGATGATGATGATGATGATATTGATGACGATGACGACTGCAATGATGATGTGATGATGACGATGACAATGTTGGTTATGGTGATGACTATGATGCCATTAAATTGAGAGGACATGGGTAAATTGAGCCTCCTCCAATTTTGAGATGGGTGGGATAGAGGCCCCAGATATGATCAATTCTTGTTGAAAGGCCCCTATCATGGTTGGAATTCATGCATGCTACATACCTTCACCTTTTATGTGACCATGGGGGATACTTCATTAAGGAGGCCCTATTCTTATTATTATAAAATCACCTTACAAACTTGACTAGAGGGATCTAAGAATTATGGTAGTCGACCAATATGGAGTACTAATGAACAATGACTCGAGGAAAATGGGAGTTAACTTTTTCCACATTGATTACTTAGATTTGCATTATGTGAATAGGTTTATTGGACAATGATCCCATGAATTAGAGTTCAAGTATATTCCTAATCCTATATTTACATAATCTTATAGATCTACCCCTATAATGTTATAACCCTATAACCGTAACCCATTTAACTCCCAATGACTAATCCATGTAACTCCTAACTTCTAAAATCATTATAAACACGTTATCCTTGAACCCTACCACTCGTAACCCTTGTCTCCTTTTACCCCTAACCACTAACCATAATATATCCATACACCAAAACCATATTACACATAACTAATATAACCCCATAAACATTATAACCTTTAAGAATTTGAACTCCAAACCTACCACTTATAACGCCTAACCATTATAACACTTAATTCCTATATTAATCATTACCCCTAACACTACAAACCCCTAATATAAGTTAACAACAATAATTTTTTCATGGATTCCTTTGTTGTTATCGTGATCAAAGGAAAACAAATTCTTGATGTCTTTTTTTTATTTTTTATATACATCTTTCATGAATTTAATTCTATCCTTTAGTTCTACCCATTTTCTAGGTGTTACTAAGTGAAAATAAAGGGTTTCCACCGCTTTATTTGTTAGATTTTAGATTGGTTAATCTACTATATGTAATTTTAAGTTCTAGACTTTCTATTAATATAATCTACAATGGATCTACATCTAAACTATTCTTTCAAATCATTTACTTTATATATTTATTTCCTTTTATTGACCTTACATCTCCTTGGCCATATCTAGTTCCTTAAATAGGTCTTATAAGATGTATTATTAGTAATCTTAGGTTTCTTTCTAGAGTTGTTAATATTGATTTTCCACCTCTCTTTCCCTTCAACTTTGACTTCTTAACCTTGTTTTTCATCTCCTTGTACCCTTTATTCCTTTTTGTTATTTTTACCCATAATAAACAAAAAGTAGTGGTGGGATTGCATCAACCAATGGAGTTGTGTTATAGAAAGATTTGCCTCAACCTATGTAAACTTGCACATAGGGCCTTTTTCCATTTCCCTATGTAGACTTGAAGTCCCTTTTTGCAAATCCCAGAGCTAAAAATGTTAGTTTTCCACATATATGTGCCCTACCTATAGTACAACATCTGTATACGCAAGTTGCACCACTACAACCCATGTACATAAAGATTTGTGCCCAAAATTAAAAAAATGGTGTCAGGTTTCCATGTCATGTCATGATATCTATGATCCTTGACCTTCTATATACTGGAAACGTTCCAAATCGACCCTTCAGTTCCACTTTAAGGCTACAAATGGGCCAAATCCGAGCTATGGAAAAGGAAGAGAAGAATTCAACTTTGAGAGAAAAGTTACTCTGGAGAAATTATTCACTTCATATTGAGTCTGCATCCTGTTGTCCTTTTAAGTCTGAACACATTGTTCATCCCCTAAGCTCTTCCCTACATGATTGAGAACCTCATTGTATCTCTTATATGAGCTTTCCTTTGGTGGAGGATTGAAGTGGTGGAGGCCCAGCTAGAAGGAACTTAGTTTCTCGATTCTGAATCGTGCTGACACAGAAGTTTGTAATTCATTCACTTATATTGATTACATTTTAATAGAAATACTCTTTTCTCATCTAATTAATATCTTGTGAATATTTGAATTGTTATTCCATGGGTGTATTTGTTATGAATGTTGATGGAGTATGATATTGAATGCGCTAACATTATATATTATCACCATATGCTTGCGTTTATTGGTTGTTGAGGACTAGTTGCAGGTGTATTTCTTTGGGTAAAGTGCTCAACGATGGACTTCATTGAACATATGGACGAGGTAGGCCTTTTATCTTGTCTTTCTAGCATATTTTTTTATATAGCATACTTGAGATCAGAGTTGATTTCTGCAGTCATTTCCGTCTGTTGTGATTTACCCCTAGCCATAGAGAGATTTTTCTTGTAACAAGTTGTACAAACCAATCCCTTATTTTCCCAAAATGACATGTTAAGGACAAAATATATTTCTTAGAAAGGAAAGTTCCACCTAAGATTACACCTTTTTCATATGTTTTTCCTTTGATTTGAGGTGAAGTTATGGTGACTTTTCCATTTCCTCCATTCAGTCAATTAGTTGACCCTTCTTAGACATTTGGTTGTTCAAGTATATACTCATACACAAATATATACACTACTAGATGTTCATTCTACCTTATAATCAAGTACTTAGATTTTCTCATGTAATTCATTAGTAAACATACACAATAGTGATTGTGAAAGTTCTCTTTTTGTTTGGCACTTAAGCTATTGCATATGGATTACCAAAGAAGCAGTGATCCTACCTTTCACATTGATCAACCACTCCTATAATTTTTAATCCATTCTCACACCTTTCATGTCTAAGACTATGAAATTTTATCCAATGGAATCCCCCATATATTTATTATATATTAGAATAGTGTTTATTTTCGTAGTGATTATTTGATAATTTTATAGTTATTAATACATGTGTTGTTGTTTGTTCTTGTTCATCACAACAAAATCTCAATCTTGAAATCATAAGAAGCCATACCTGTCTCATATGCTTTACTAGCTCATTGTACTATGTTCATGTGCCTACACTATAAAACATATTGTTTTTTATCCCAAATCCACAAGCAATCTATCTTGTCTACTAGTCACATGCATATTGGGTCTATAATAACTAGTTGAGCCAACTAGTTGGGCATATCACAACATGGACAAAAATATGATCACCTCTCTTCACAGGGATAACATTTCCATTTCTTTAGGTGATTTCACTATTAATCGTTTTGGTTGAAAAATACATCTTATATTTACAAAAGAATATTTACAAATACTAGTACAAAATATCGAAGGGCATATATAGTGAAAATCATAACCTCTTCCTCAGTGTAATGAGGGTAGAAATAAAGTCAAAGTACTCACCCGTGTTCAATGAATGGGCATATTTAGTCAAAAGAGAACCCTTAGTTAGGATATGATGGTGAAATTCATGCCACCATAGAGAACAAAAAGTGGACATAGAACTCACCTCATGATAAAAAACTGTCTTGGACCTAATTTTTCCTTCACATTGATGATGATGACGATGATGATGAGGAGTGGGATGCTGAAAATGTTTATTGTGATGACCGCAACAATGATAATGTTAATTATTCTGAAAAAATGACAATGTTGATGATGACGACGATGATGATGACAATGGAAATGATGATGACTTTGATGGCAATGACGACCACATTGATGATGAGAAGTATGATGTTGACAATGTTGAATACTGGTGTTGAAAACAATGATGTGGAAAATGATGATGATGATCATGATCATGATCATGACAATGACGACAATGACAATGATGATGATGATGATCATGATCATGATCATGACAATGACGACAATGACAATGATGATGATGATGAAAAATGCAATGACAATGATGATGGAAATGATGATGAGGAGTAGGACACCGACACTGCTGATTATGATGACCATGACAATGAGAATGTTAATTATGATGAAAACAATGACGATGGTGACAATGACGATGATGACGATGACAATGAAAACAATGATGAATGCAATGACAATGAATATCACAATGATGATGAGGAGTAGGATGTCGACAATGTTGATTACCAGTGGTGACAACAACGATGAGGATGACGATTGGGAAAATGATGACAACGATGATGATGATGACGATATGAATTTGATGATGAAAATGACAATGAGGATGATGATGAAAATGATGATGATGATGATGATGACTGCAACAATGACGATGAAGACAATGATGATGATGATTAACCCATATAAATAAATTCTTTAAAGAGAATAAATCATATAAAATATATAAGCACATACCTCCTACATTTCAACATTTTTGCGATATCATTCATCTTCTTCTTCTTCATCCAATTCTACATCTGTATCATCTAGTTAAGAATTGAACATGAAAGGATTGGCCATATCAACATCATCATCAATGTCATTTTCGATAATATCATCGTCAATATCATCATTGAGATAAACATTGCCATCTACATATGGCTCAACTTCTTTGACTTCTTCATCTGACATTACATCTACCTCATGCTCCTCTGCATCTTCTTATTCTTCTTCAATATCATGTTATTTTGGTACATTATTCCTCTTGGAACATATCCGAAAACGTACGACCAACCTGCTTTACCTAGAAACTCTGAATAAAAGACTTGCTCATATTGTCTTGGAAGAGCATAAGTTTATGTACCTGACTCAAATGTCCTTGTATTAACCATGGTAAACCCATTGGCATGTTCAATAAAAATTCTTTTGGGATCATGTTCATTCATCTGTAACATGTGCCATTTGACCTCGAACATAAATAAACTGAAGGAATTAAATTCACACTTGATTATATTATTCAAATAACTATATTATCTATTTTCAGATATTGGTGTATGCCTGTCACTTCTAGAGGAAACATTAGTGACCTGAAAACTATAGTTATCCTAGAATTAGAGGTTTTCTTCTTGTCATCCAACTTTTTGATGCGAAATTTACGGCCATTGCACCACATAGCCTTGTGGTGTTTCAATTTCAATATGCCCCACACATAAAAAAATGCATATTTGTTAATGAATAAACATATTTAGACTTAGGAAAAAAATATAAAAAAACACACCACATAGATTAATATATTAGAAAAAAAACAAAACATGATGTGGGTGAATAATATGCTTTCCTGTTTATCTTTTAAA
>JASDQU010101565.1:724442-737286 GCA_032191745.1 Picea mariana | reverse complement strand
CCTCTGCATCCTTGAGGTCCAAAATCCTGCACACTCAGTAAAACTGAGTCAATAGCACCTGTCTATGTTGATGTAGTAAAACAACATGTCATCAACCCATAATTCCTCATAATCAAAATCAAAATTTTTAATAGCATAATAATTCGGATCACTTGCGAGCAAGTGTCCTTAAAGAATAAGTTCACTCAATGCGCCAGAGCAGGATGTTACATACACCCCCTCTTGGTCAAAACTTCGTCCCGAAGTTTCACAATATAAATGTCAAAATAAAGTGTATCACGGTATCAGATGTCTATCTATAAAACAAAAATGGAAACTATTGGCGCATATCATATACGTCCTCCCAGGTCGCCGAGTGCGGACTATAATTGTCCCACTGGACCTTGACCTGATCTACCATTCGACGTCGTAGCTGTTAAACGCAATGATCCAAGATACGGATCTGCTCATCCGTGAGTGCACCCTCGTCTGACACCCGCAAGGTGCTCAAGTCAATCATGTGAAGGATCACTAATCATAAAGTCTCAACAAAGACATGCAATAAATCATGCATACGCCTCAAGAATCAGGCAAGGCTAGTCATCAGTCCACAGGCCTCTCTTTTCCAAAATATTGTAGGATCCCATGAACCTAGGATATAGTTTAGACCCCTTTTTCCAAACTAGATCGAACTCTTATGTGGTTTCAACTGCAAAAAGACTCGATCGCCACAACGTAACTACGGTCGACACAATGTGCATCATCGTAACTCTTTGGTCGATCCTGCGCTTCCTTGATCCTTTGTCTTAAATTTCTCATTTAATCTTCCAATTCTTGGGTCGCTTCTGGTCCAAGCTGGATCCTAACTGCAAGTTGATCCCAAGTCAAAGACGCCCGACATGGTCACCCGTAAAGAAACTCAAAAGGTGCCATCTTAATGGTGCTCTGGTAACTGTTATTGTAAGCAAACTCCACCCATGGAAATAATTCGTCCCACCCCTTTTTTTAGTCCATTCGTACATGCGCAACATGTCCTCCAAGGTTTGGTTCGTTTGTTTGGTCTGCCCATCAGTCTCCAGGTGATACGCAGTACTAAAGTTAAGTTGGGTTCCCAAGGCCTCTTAGAAACTCATCAAAAATCATCCAATAAACATCGATCCTCGATCAAATATAGTCCTCTTAGGCATGCCATGTAGCCTCACAGAGTTATGCCTTCGCCGGAGATGACATGCCCTAAGTAGTGAATCTGTGATTAATAAAATGAGAATTTAGACAACTTCCCATACAACTTGTGCCCTCGTAGTCATTGTAGTACCAAGCGCAAGTGCTCGTCATGCTCCTCTGTCATCTGAGAGTAAATCAAAATATCGTTAATGAACACTTGGACGAACTTGTCCAAGTACTCGTGGAACACCCTGTTCATCACACTCATAAATACCTTGGGGAATTTGTCAGTCCAAATGGTAAATCAGTAAACTCGTAATGTCCCAACCTCATCTTAAAGGCAGTCTTAGGGACGTCATCTTCCTTAATCCGTAACTGGTGATACCCTAATAGCAAATCGATCTTGGAGAACACTGTCGCACCCTTCATTTGATCGAACAGATCATCAATTCTTTGCAACGGATACTGATTCTTGATCATGGCCTTGTTTAGTTGACGGTAGTCAATGCAGAGCCTCCACGACCCATCCTTATTTCATATGAAAATAATAGGTGCACCCCACGGTGACACATTAGGATGTATCAGTCCCAGGTCGAGCAACTCCTTCAGTTGCATTTTCAACTCTTGTAACTCCGGGGTCGACATCCGATAAGGCGTTCTTGCTATCGATTCAGTCCCCGGTTTTAGGTCTATCGAAACTCCAATTCCCTCTCTGGTGGCATCCCAGGTAACTCCTCTGGAAACACGTCTACAAAATCTCTCACCACCGGAAGGTGTTCTAGACCTTCCGCTACTCCCTTCTTGTTTAACACAAGGATCGCATAAAGCTTACACCCCTTGTGGATGCTCTTCTGAATTTGCAAGGAAGAGATGGATCTCAAGGAAACTCCCTGATTCTATCCTACAATCACCCGTCTCTGTCCCTCGTCATCAACCAAGCTCAACCATTTTGTCTTACAATTGAGTATCACCTCATGCAATTCCAACCAATCCATACCAATCACGACATCATAAGATCCTAAGATCGTGACGTACAGGTTGGCCCTTGTGACAAACTCTCCCAGGTTAAGGATACAGCTTGTAACCTTTCCTCCAACCTTTTGTTTAGCTCCCGAGGCCATCTCTACGAAGATAAACTCGTCTTATTCGACTGCCTTTACCTTAATCCTCTTTAGCGCTGCACCATTAGGATCTATCAAAATACTAAGGGTCTGGTCAGCGACAGTACCTGTCGTCTTGAGAACAGTCGACTGATTCTCTTCCTGGCGGTTATTCACTGCTGCATGAATCCAATGGGCCTTGACCATATATCCCACGATAGTGGGTCCGACTGATCCAGATGCCCTAGTCCTCTCCACTGGGCAGTCGTGCTGGTAGTGTGGCTCCCCACACGTCCAACACATTTTCTTCAGTCCAGTAATACTGGTACCCAAAGTAGAAGTTGAATTTCAGCAATAAGGCCCAACTCGAACTTCTTAACCTTAAGTTTTTGAGTAACTTGGTGCAGAGCATATCAAAGCAGCTCCAAAACAGACCTCGTACTTGGGCACCATGCGGCTACCTCGTCGCAAGGCGTCGAACTCGTTGAGCTGACGCTCAATGAATTCCTTAGAATCATACCTCTCCTGGAACCGTCCCTCGAATAGTTCCCATGACGCATCGCCGATGGCCAGGTTCAAAAGGGGCAAGAGCATCTTTCTCCATAAAGAGCACACCCCTTCAGTGGGAATACCACCATGTGGACTTTCATGTTGGAGTTCATAAATACAAAGTGTGAAGCACACGCCTTGCTTTACAACTATGATTCGATGACACCACTGTCTGTGACACTCATGGATGCTAGAGCTCATCTCTCTTGAGATCTATGAGAATGTTATCGGTACTAGCTGGTGCACGTTGTGGACCCTCAAGGGAACCCTCTAAATGTGATATCCACGAGGACACCTTAAGGTTTTTACTTAATGCAAGGGTTAATACTCATAGGTTGACTGCAGTGGAAATCCTGGCGATCCACAGTCATAGGGTTGAAACTGCTCTGATACCATATGTAACGGCCCTCATCGTTATGACTATAAGCGAAGTAGAAAGAAAAAAAAATATTTTCTTTGTTTTAGGCAAGAAGGAACAACGACAACGTTTGAACCACTCAACCCGACTACGAACACATGCACGTAGATCAGGCAACAGAAAACTATGACTCCACGCACAAGCACCAGGGTGACTAGGCAAGACATACGTAAATCAACAGATGGAATGCCTACCTGCCAGACGCAACGCGATAGAGCCTACCAGCTAAAGTATGTCATCTGCTGCCCCGACACAATGACCTCAACAACCAGTAACTAGATCCTCTAAGGTGCTCAACCAAACATGTGAAGGCATTACGCCCCAAGAATCAACATCCTACAATGGATAACGCCCACCATAGGTAGCACAGACTCCGACTAGGTCCTCATCGCCTCTATCTGTCAGGGTGTGCGATGATCCCCTCAACTGAAATCACGTCGTCATCAGACAAAGGGCGTGACAATACTCATGGCACAACAACATAACTGGACCATTTAATGGTTACTATTAAACAAGGATTAATGCAGCCATAAAAATATTGAATAGGCCTAAATAACCTTTAAAAACAAATTAGAGGTACTATAGTAATAAATCCAACCTTAGCATGGATCATATCCAATGTCAACTCAACAAATTCTAGCTAACACTTTTAATTTAGGTAATAATAAATTATATCCATGTTTCATTAATTCCAAAGCTTTGGCACATGTTAATACTATAAGTTTATTTATGTAAGTACTTACCTTCTAGTTGGGTGAAAAAGGTAAGTCGTTTTAACTCTTCAACAAAAGGTATAAAAAGTGAGGATCAAAGCTAACCAAGGTTTCTAATTAAAATCTATTTAACCAGAATTCAAGGAAGTGACAAGCGTAACTTGGGAAGTAAAAACAAATAGCTGTCAACACCATGTAATACACTGTCAACACACTGTAATGCAGGGAAAATTACTAAAATAGTAGTCAACCTAAGATAAACCTGTTGCCTAGAGAATCATTGTAAGTTTAGCTAGGACACTCAATCATTGTCTGCATAATAAATAGAGAAAAAGCCATCCTCAACGATTGGTTGTTTATCAATTACGGTTTTAAAAAAAAAAGGTTGTTTAAAGATTAAATTGTTGTCTTAAAATATTATTCCCACCAGTTATTATTCACTGTTATCACAATCTCATCGCAACTCAAGGTCAATCAACCAACTTCCATTCGCTTGAATGCTATTTAAGTAACCTGATAAAGTAGGGTGAAGTCGGGAAATCGTTGTGTCAACTGGGTAACTCCACGGTGGACAACAAGGGCAGTTTCTAAAATTTTAATACCTAGTCAATTTATAGATCGTTGTCATACATAGCGAGTAATGGGTGCCTAAGTAAAGGGACGCATTCACAACATTCTTCAATCACTTCCTAAAATCACTCGTTTAAGTTTAAATAGCCAAAGGACAATGAATCTGTGGTCATTCACTTTACCATCAAGATTTAATTGTTGTCCCACAATTAGGTTTTGTGTCCCCAAACTTTAACCGCCAATAGTCATACTGCGGTCGAAGATTAGTTGTTATCGAATCCCTAGCATTCGTAGTCCGAAAATTTACAAGTTTCTGAGTAAGCCATTACAAGAATTGACTAAAAACCAAATCAAAATCTCTTATTCAGATGTTGTTCAGCATTATCTGTAATATCTTTTAATTACCAACATTGCTTTCTACTATCAATAAGAAACACTGTACTTTAACATATCCTTGTCTGAGGGAAGAACGATAAGATTTTAACCAAGATTAATGACACCATTCATGTCTATTTAAGGAATTTAATCAATAAAAATTGTTGTTATAGATCATGCTAAACCAAAGTCGAGGATCAACAAAAATGCTGAGTTACACACGGGGCAACTTTGCTAGGTAGACAAGGAAGTTGTTGTGTGACGGCTAAATCATGTGGTTGTCTAAAAAATAAACCCGCCCATCATTGAATCACTCACCTAAACTAGTTGTCCAAGATTTATAACCAGTGTCTAAGATTGTTGTCTGAAAAATCGTTGTTACCCAAAAATAAAATCTTTACCAAATGTTCAATTCACTATCATTCCCATAGTTAGGAAAACTCTCCATCTAATTTGATCCAATTTAATCTTTACATCTAATTTAATATCACCCTGTAGATAAGAGTCACGAAATTCCGCCTTGAATGTAAAATCGCTAGACAAAAAGGGGTTATGGAATGTGGTTTAAAGGAGGTGTAGAATACAATGTAATCCCAATAGAATTCCAAGCCATTAAGCCCCAACCAATAACGTTACCAAAGCACAAGAGTGCATCCTTATCCACTGCGACCACGCCCCAACACAGTAAATTAAAATTTAAGTAAAAATTCGTGGTGGTTCTAGTGTAGAAAAAGTGCATACACTCAAGGAAACATTTAATTTCAACTGAAGAAGGTGGTAAATAAAGTGTGAAGTTCGTTGTGTAAATTCACCCATGAGATACATTAATTTGCAGAGAACAGTTAATCGTCGGCCAACAGAATTACAAGCGCAAGCCAAATATCCATCAATATAAGACGCAGAGNCTAATTTAATATCACCCTGTAGATAAGAGTCACGAAATGCCGCCTTGAATGTAAAATCGCTAGACAAAAAGGGGTTATGGAATGTGGTTTAAAGGAGGTGTAGAATACAATGTAATCCCAATAGAATTCCAAGCCATTAAGCCCCGACCAATAACGTTACCAAAGCACAAGAGTGCATCCCTATCCACTGCGACCACGCCCCAACACAGTAAATTAAAATTTAAGTAAAAATTCGTGGTGGTTCTAGTGTAGAAAAAGTGCATACACTCAAGGAAACATTTAATCTCAACTGAAGAAGGTGGTAAATAAAGTGTGAAGTTCGTTGTGTAAATTCACCCATGAGATACATTAATTTGCAGAGAACAGTTAATCGTCGACCAACAGAATTACAAGCGCAAGCCAAATATCCATCAATATAAGACGCAGAGATAGATGTATCTGTAAATACTCAATAATGCAGAGTCAAGTTGTTCATCTAATCATAAACACAAAGTAAGTTTATCCATGCATGCATAAAAGCACAGTCAAGAATGTAAAACCATAGAAATGTCTAGTGAGATAAAAAAAAAAAAAAAACGAAATAAAACAAGATAGCAACTAGATATAAACATGCCGAGTTCATAGAAAAACTTTGCCAACAATCAAACTCTGCAGGGTTAAATAAACACATCAGGGCACCAAACCAACAATCATGCAAGGACAACATAAGAGGTAGACGGCTGACGGGGTCATCCTTCGCTCATCATTCTCTCACAGAAAAGTAGGGTGTTGAGATCCATAGGTCTTTTAACGCTAACACGACGACCGTAGATCAGGCTCATGGCCGACTGCTCAAGTGAGGACTGGTGAACTAGGGATGAAGGCGAAACAACCATGAAGGTCACAATCATCACAACAAGGTGGTCAATACGTGCGGGGAAAGGAAGCCATGGGAGACAACAACCATCGAGCTAGGCTAAGAAAAGTTTCAGTCATAAATCTAAACAATCAAATTACTTACCTAATCAACATGCAGATCCAAGCATAAAACCTACAACATCTACTATACAAAATGAAGAGAGTGTACCGTTGCCTGATCGCCCACTCTGCGTGACGTCCACGCGCTCCATGCAACTCCCACTTGCCGACCCTTGAGACTTCACTGGTACCTCCCATCCAATGCTAGAGGTACTCTTCTTCTCCCTTAGCCCCCCGAGCCGCAAAGGGGCCACACGCACTATCTAGAGGTTTCTTCTAGCTCTCAGCTTGCCTTGCAAGGCCGAGCTACCACTCCTCTCCGAGCTGGGTATCCCAACTCCCACAAGTAAATCATTCAAGTAGATATTTCTGCAGCGTAACATTACGCAAACAAAAGATCCCCCTTCATCCTTCTCCCTTCTTCATTTTATAGAGTTTCAAACTTCCTTTCTTTCCTAAAATCTCATTTAATTAAAGTTTTAAAAATAAATTCCTAAATTTCTTCTCCATACAAGTGTCACCCATCCCCTTCATTCCTCCATTATTTAATTTCTTTAATTGATTAATTATCTTTATTTCCCTCACCCACCTAGAGTTACTCCTAGGTGTCCCCAAATTCTCTTACAAGTTTTAATAACTTTCCCTTTTATTAAATTGCTTGTTCAGTTTAAATTAGAAAGCTCTTAATGGTAGATAGTTTTTCTAAGTTTGACTTTCCTCTTTTCCCTTATGTTTCCCCTTTTTCCCTTTTTATGTTTACCTCTTTTCCTAGTTTCCCAAATTTTTAGATTTTCCCTCTTTCCCCTTTTTAATTAGAACTCAAGAAGGAAGGTGTGGAAATTAACCCTTTTTCCCTTTTCTCATTTAATTAATATTTTAAAATTATCAAAATAATAAAACCATTAATTCGCCCTTTTCCTTTTAAATTTTATTCCAACAGATTTTTCTTTTTTTTATTAATAAATTAAATTTCTTATTCCCTTCATGTTACAAGATTTAACTACGGTCATAATTATTATTTATGTGGTTTTTATTTTTATTATTATTATTGTTATTTTTTATAGAGAGATAAAATTTTACCACTAGTATAGTTTAGACTTAAACCTTAGATTTTCGTACAGGGTGACATTTAATTAGGAAAAATGTTTTTAAAAATACTTAACTCGTTATTCGTCCTAAGGCCATCTAGGTTCATTCCTCTATCATCAACAATGCAACGTGCCCTTCAGGACGCACCAGGTGCTCCAAGGGTGCCACTCGCCTCATCTGTTCCTTTGCGCGACATGCCCTTTAGGACGCACTACGTGCTCCAAGGGTGCCACTCACCTCTTGACTGATTTGGTAGACATAAATAACCCCTGGAGTCAACACTCTGCCAGGTGAACTTGTGGGAGACTAAGGGCTTCTAAAGAATAAGGCCATCACCTTATTGCGCGCCCTTTAGAATCATCATGAGCGACTGTCGCAGTCTGCCCTCACGGCATCATGGGTCCTCTCAAACTAGGTAATCATTAACCTACAGTTCGAGCCACGGTGGGAGTGCTAGTAGGTTGTGCTAGGGCTGCTATCCACACCTCTCCCTCAACATCTCTGGTAGTTGTGTGTGACCCCTTTACTCCATATGTGAGTCTAGTCATCAAGATATCATCAGCCTGCATCATCAACAAGTCATGTCAGAACATATCCATATCATATCATCCAGTAAGATGCACTAATATCACAGTAAAACAATCAAACCCCAATGGCACACTCCCTGATTCAATCCAGAGTCCAAGGGGTTTCATCGATGCCTTTGCATCCTTGAGGTCCAAAATCCTGCACACTCAGTAAAACCGAGTCAATAGCACATGTCTATGTCGATGTAGTAAAACAACATGTCATCAACCCATAATGCCTCATAATCAAAATCAAAATTTTTAATAGCATAATAATCCGAATCACTTGCGATCAAGTGCCCTTAAATAATAAGTTCACTCAGTGCACCAGAGAGGTATGTTACAAAGACTCAGTTGGAAGTACTAGTTAATCATGAGAATAATACATACTGACTTTGTACACATGGTTTCCAATCTTAGTTACACTGCAGATCCATGTGGATATATATCAATTAGTTGTTCATGGCCATGAATAGGCAATACAAAGTGGACATATTCCATAGGATTTCATAGTCATGAGAAAGACATAGTGGAGTCTAGTCTAAAAGATCAACCAAATATATCTGTATACAATGGAGTATAATTTGATCTTCCACGATCACTGAATTCATATAGGTATTGGTCCAATAAAAGACAACAAAAAATATGGCATGTTGCTACTGTAAACTAGAGGTCTTCTACACTATCTGTCGAAGGTGCAAGTATACATTATGTGAATAGAGGAGTTGAAGTCGAACACAACGAGACTTCGTTTGATTATCGGTCATTAATGTGTATTGTTAACAAATGCAAGACAACTCATTGATAATGAAATTAGGTGTCAAGGCACCAAGTACATTCAACAAGTGTGAATAAGGGTGTTGGGGTCAAACACTTGAATAATCCATCGATAAGGAGACATTGATGTATTCCCAAATGACGATGGTGGGAGAACCTGCCACTGATGACTGCAAGCCTCTAGGTACTCATAGGACTCTATATCTCGATTCTAGAATAGATGAGATGATGTCGATGGAAGGAGACCCATTGAAAGGAGAGCATTAAGGCATCTCTCATCATCCAGTGCGAGGTATAAATCAATAGCTTGGTAATTAGGAGAAGCTCTTACAAATAGGATGTTCATGAACCAACGACCATGTGTGTCTCTCACATGCACCAGATGGAAGTAGTACATGAAAGAGACCCTCTAAATAGAATCCAATGAGGAAGGTTGTCAACAAAGGCGAGGAAACCACCAATAGGAATAATAGAATACAAGACACTGCAAAAATCCAAATGTGTGAAAATATTTCTTGTCGTTGAACACCAGGGAAACCTCCGGCCAGTCAACGACCAATGAGGAGATGGCATATGTTGGGTTCAAGGTTACCTACCAATGATGAAAGTAGGCCCAGGGTGAAAGGTATGACAACAACTTCATTTGATTCTGAGATACACTAAGGGTATGGTCCACATTCAAATTCAATAGTTCTGAGGAGTGGTCGACACAGGATGATACTTCCTTTGAACAAGAGCATGAGGCATATGGATAACTCAGGAAACATAGAATTAACACTAATCAGTGAAATTTTTTTTTGATGAAGAAGGCATCAAAAAACTCTCCATAGGAACTCGAAGAATAACCATTTGGAGGAGTTGACTCTAAGTAACGAGCTCAGCTTCCTAAGTTCATGTTAAACCAAAACCTTGGAAAAAAATGGACTCAAGAGTTTGCACTATGTTCAAAGGAGACACAACTTCTATCTATAGGAGACAATATTATTTTCTCACTTGTATTTTTTTTTCATAGTAAAATAAGTGCTATGATATAGGAGTGGAAATGAGTGTCATGAGTAAGAAACTAGTTCCAAGTAGTGGAACATACCTATGCTTAATGCAAGGGAATGCATGTGGTGCATGGAAATTCAGGGGGATGTTTCCTCTATGGGTAAAAGGTGTCAAGATGTAAAGGATATATGAAAGGAACTACCTAGATGATGTTGAGAATTGTTGGGGCAAGAGGCTTATAATGAAAAAGAGGGAGTCGGCATTAGGATCAACAATGCAAGCAGGATAATGGGATGCAATTACAACTTAACCCAAAAATGTCATTTTTCATAGATTTAGTCCCCTAGGCCCAAACATGTATAAAATAATACCCACGAGAACTCTTCTATCCAATGGTGACCAGAGTATTCATTTTTCATAAGTAGTCTACTTGGTCCAGAAAAGGGTTAAACTTATACCAAATAGACGTCCTTTCAAAACCATTTAACAAGTGTGAAAGAGACAAGTTCACTCAGAAATATTTTCATTTTTTTTGGAGTCTAAAAAGAGATTAACTAAGACTCTAGGATGTTTTTCTAAGAAGCATATAATGGGGGAGGCCAAGGCTCCCTTGCAAGACTTCTGTCGAAATCCAGCAACTCACTGGTAGTTGACACAAGCTTGGGAGAACCCAAAACTTTCCAAGTCGAGGAGGATATAATACTTGCAGAGGATCCTTCATCTACAATATCATTCCAATCAAAGGAAACCATCCTAGAACTTGGAGGGATCATACTTGGAGAGAGTGGAATCCTCCCTTGTTCAGAAGGTATAGAACTATAAATTCTAAGGACATGGTCGAAATACACATCACCCCCAAAAATAAGAGTGGGATTGACCAAATATTGCATCGGCAATGTCACTTCCTTAGACTCGTCACTCTCTAAGAGAAGAGTGGGATCAACCAAATATTTCATCAGCATGACCACTTTTTCAACCGTTGGTTGAATAGGATGCAAGAGAACATGGTCAAGAGACACATCACTCCCCACAACAAGAGTGGTGTCGATTGAATATTGCATCGGTGCGACCACTGATTGAACTAGATGCAAGATAGCATGGTCAAGAGACGCATCACTCCACAAAACAAGAGTGGTGTTAGATGAAGGTTGCATCGGCAGGACCATTACTTGAATAGGATGCGAGACAACACAGTCAAGAGATGCATCACCCCCAAAAATAGGAGTGGTGTCAGCCAAATATTACATCGGCACGACCACTGGATCAACCAAAGAAGAATTATAATGTCGGGAAACCAAATATGAATTAGAACTCGAAGGGACACTACACAAGGATCCTGGTTCTCGTACCACTACAATAGCAGAGAACAAACGAGTTAGGTGACCTCCTTTTTAAAGTCTACAAAGGAACTTGGGCTTACATCCTATACGTTTAGGCTTCTCAATCGTATCAATTCCCCCAGCATGACTTGCAGTGGTTGGTGGCATGCTCCCAGTGTTACTTTCAGAGGCTGGTAGTTGATCTCTGACATGACTTGCAGAGTTTGGTGATGTTTGTCCAGTGTGACTAGCAGTGATTAGAGTTGTGCCCCCAACATGACATGCAATGGTTGGTTGCTTGTCCTCAGCATGACTTACAGAGGCTAGTGATAGGTATCCAACATGACTAGCATATGTTGGTTTCAGGTCTCCAACATGACTTGCATAGGTTGGTGACTTAATGCCAGTATGACTTGCAGTGACTGGACTTGTGCTTCCAGCATGACTTGCAGCGGTTGGTTGCATCATCTGAGACCATGGTCCTGGGAAAGCCTGGTTTTGATAGATTATGGGCCAAACAGGGTTCTGGTATACACTATGACACTTCTTGGTAGGATAGTATCCTCCTCCCAACTAATTCATAAAAGGGTGTAATGGAATCACCACCGAGGAAGTCTCTTGTGAGGAGAAAGAGACACGATAAGGGTTACTTATGTGAGGATATATGTGTCCCCTTGACAAAGTAACTCCATGCAAGGGGTTTCCCGTACTATAAAATTGACTCCCTCTGGATGAAACATCATAGGACAGAGGGAGGTTCTCCATGAGAAAAGTGTTCGTAGGAACTGACATGGTGGAAGAAGGATAGAAAAACAGAATATAAGAAGTAAAAGAACCACCCATTTGAGCACTCTCTCCTAGAAAAGTGAAGCTAGGATTGGGTCTAGAGGAAGGATAATTCCAACCTCCTACTATAGGATTGGATTGAAGGATATGACCCCCACCAAATGAAAAGGGAGAATAAGGAGTCATCGTGTCCCTAGACCCAAAACTAGGATTCACATAAGACAATGAAACAAAGGATGACAAGTGCAAATTCATGTCTAGAATACCAAAAGAGAAACATTTAAAGGCCCAAGGAATTGGTTGAGGATTATGATTTGGATTACCACTCTGAAATACAGAAGGATTCATCCCCATGGACTGAGCATAGACCATGGGCGGAGTAGCGCTAACTGAGGGAGTCACAAGATCTCCACCAACCATAGCAATCAAAAATCACAACACAATAAAAAATCCTAAGGCCAACTAATAATCAAAGAGCACACTTAAATAAAGATAAAATCCAATGCACAAAAACAAGATATAATGGATGAAAGGTACCTATTGAACTAAAGTAGGTATGCCTCACTCAAGAGGGTCATGATACTCCG
>JASDQU010101565.1:641669-665242 GCA_032191745.1 Picea mariana | reverse complement strand
AGATGACATGGACATTGTCTCAGCTCATCCGGAAAAATCGAAGGACCAAGCGACAGGCCTCCACACCTAAGAAAATTGTGCAAGATGAATTCGCCCAAGAACCACCTGGTACCTCTGTCCAATTGCCTAAAGAACCCACTTCTGGACCTAATTCCGCTAATACCGATGAACCCCATCCAATTGATATTTCTACACTCAGTCCCGTACATCCAGACCCAACTGACGATCAGGAACTCAGCCCCGATCGTAACTTCGATCCAATTGATACCTATGAGCACACTCAAGATCAGTTTACTCCCGGATGTAGTTCAGACCATCACTCTGATCGATTCCATACTCCTGTCCAAAGTCCCGAGGAATTCACACAGGCATCTAGCCCCTCACCACAGCCAGGTCAAGACCAGACAATTGAAACTCACTGCCAACTCTCCTCCAGTCGAATCTTGAAGCCACTGGTGATGAAGTTAGAAAGCAGGAACAGTAGACTAAAAGAGAAATTACATGAGTACCGTGTACTGGACAGGCATGTCAAAACAGAGAACGAACTCCTGAAGCTCAGGGTGACCCACCTTTTGTCAAGAATCGGAAGGCTAAAGCAGAGAAAGCAGGTTATTGTCAAAAGGAGCAGGCAGCTTCAAAGGATTGCGAAGAAGCATGTCATCATTAACAGGGTTCTTAAGAAAGAACTGAGAAATCTGAAGAAGCAAGACAGACTCCAGATGCTGGTTGCAGCTGCTGCAACCCTGTAATGGCCACCAAGTTTTTGATCTTTTTGTTGCCTGAGGACAGGCAAGAACTCCAGTGTGGGGGTATGTTGGTCCCCGGTTTTGACCATGTTCTTTGCCCATACTACATACCATTGACCTCCAACTATATGCCAGTACCACCCTTTTTGACCTCCTTTTGATATAATCAACATCCCTTTACCACCCAAAGGGGTCACCTAAGGTATCTTTGAAATTCAAGTTATTATTATGCATTTTTAATACTTTAATTTGATAAATGGAAAAATATCACTTGGGTAGGTACCATTGCTATTCTTGGCACAGGGTTCCGGTACCAGGTACCAACTCACACCGTAGCGGTACCAGTGGAGCAGTTCGAAATTGATGCATCATGGCATGCGTTATGGTTCGAAGGGGGAGATAGCAGAGTCACAGGCTAGCTGGAGTCGTTGCCACAGAGTGCTCGAGAGTGTGATGATTACCTTGGATCGATTATGCTTCAAGTGTTCACACTTCGTGACACTACGTGTCACGAAGTTGTGAAATGAGTTTTCAATTTCATTGCAAGATTACTCTCGGATCAGGGATCCGTTGCTTTACGTTTTTTGTCTAAGACTGCTACAAACAATAGTATTTTGGATATAAACCCGTGTTCATTGCTGAGAACGGGTTACTAAGACTACGATTACCATTACTGTTGCTATTTTTGCTACTGCTATCGGATTATGATGAACCTATGTTTTAATTGCTGCTGCGTATATGTTGACTGTAACATGATTTGAATATTGTGCTTTTAATGAGTTAATGGAGCATCGAGTTACATCGTATTTGCATCGTGTGATTTAGTCGGCTCTGGTCGTTTCCCACAGCGCCTGCGCCGTTTGGTTGGGCCCGCCAAGCTGGTGCACGCCACTGTTTCATTAGCAATAGAACTATTTTAGTGTGTGTGTGTTGTTATAGTTTAGTTTGCTTTAATATCGTTTGGTTTGCTTAGCGTTTACAGATTTGCTTTTGGTTTATTATAGTTTCATTTTATCATGGTGTGTGAATGCTTGTGTACACTACAGTCTAAATGCTTCAGAATCGTGCTATTCATTCCTTAACAGACTCGATATCCAGACCATATCTTTTCCTGTTGGTGAATGCTAAACGCAGTACTGATGCCTGTAGAGTTAGCATATGCATATGATTGCTTGGCTTTTTGATTTATTTTCTTAATATAGAATAGCATGCATTTTTGCTTGGTTAAACAGTAGTTGCGTTGTGTGCTTAGGATAGATAGGTTACAGTTAGGATAGAAGGAGCTCCTGGTACCAGTTAACAGCATTAGATTTGTTTACCAGTTAACAGCATTAGATTTGTTTACCAGTTAACAGCATTAGATTTGTTTTCCAGTTAGATAGCATTAGATTTGCTTTTCGGTAGATAGCATTAGATTTGCTTTCTGTAGATAGCATTAGATTTGTTTTGATTGCCCAGAATGAATGCAGTTTAGACAGTACTCTGTGTGTCATGACTTAAATGATAGTGTTGATGGTAGATGGTTAAACATAGAGTTAGAATGATTTTGTAGAACTGTGCTTTTGAATAGAAATAGCAATCTTAGCCTTTGAGTACTAGACTGTTTTGCTTCTGTTTATGATTTCGTAGGAAATGCTCAGTTTTGAATTAGTCATCAGAATTCAAGTTTTCAGAATAGGTGCATGTTTCATTTTTAGGATAGCATTCAAATAAAGACTAGACGCTTGCCTGCACATACTGTGTATCAACTCGAAGTATACCAACCTTGGTTTGACAATTTAGTGATTCAGGACACTTAAAAGCTTCAATTTAGCAGCCTGACAATGATGCAGAGACATTGATCTACATCATGCCAATACAACTTAGATATGATGCATTCACATCATGCTAATTCGACTTAGAGATTATACAATTGAGATACCTCCCTTAGTTGAAAGAGAGGAGATGACTTTTTCAATTGAGAGGGAGTGTTGATATATGGCATCATGGATAGTCAGTGTGTTGGTGGACAAACATTCTCCAGCCAAGAGAATGGTCTAGGAAAAACATATTGCTAGTGGACTGACATTCACTCTGTGGAGAATGGTCCAGGTTAACAGATTGTTGATGTATCATGGTCTGGTATTTTCCTAAGGAAAATATTGTGGTCCGATTAGGAAAATGGTTCAGGGCCGATATTCTCTTGAGGCACAACTAGTGGCCTGATTAGGTTGAATAGTACTCCCCCTAAGGACATGACGTCCCGATTAGGGTGGTTGATATAGGACCGATATTTTCTAAGGCATATGGGTAGAGATTGATCTCTATGGTACATATGACTTGATTATAAAATAGTATGAGACTAACATTCCTGTAGGAATGGTCTCTGTAGCCCATGGCGTGGCTTGAAGCATCTGGGAGAACTTACATTCTTCTAGGACGTATGTCCAGATTAGAAGAATGGTCCTTGTAGCCCATTGTGGGCCTTTCAACATATGTTGGGACAACTACTCTTCTATGACGTATGTCTGGATTAGAAGAATCATCCCTGTATCACTCTATTCAATGGGTGACTTATGCGAGACACTCTTTTGAGTGTGTTGAGTTCAAAACATGACTTATTCAACACCATGCCTAATTAATCAGATGGATTATGGCCTCCAGAGATGATTCAAACAATGATATGATTTGATGTGAGGAGACTATTGTATTTCATGGTGATAGCTTATGTGGCTATTAGTTGATTGCAGTGGATATTGTGTGTCTCTGGACAATAGCTATGTAGTATTGTGGTGGATGTGTTCCACTAGTAGTGACTATGTGTCACTATATAGTAGTTTTATGCTACTAGGAGTGGTTGGGTATTACTGGATTATAGTGGTGTACTACTATGGATCGACATGGTTTTGATCTATTGGATGGCATTGTAGTAACTGTGTACTACTACTGGATTGCCATGGAGACTACCAGTAGTGTTTAAGGTGTTTCCTAGGCTGGTGTTCCAACCAGTAGTGTTGGAGATGATTTCCAGCTAGATGGATAATGATGATGATGCTCATAAATTGATCTGCATGATCATGAGATAGCCTTTGTGGCTATGATGATGCTACCTGTAGAATGGTCTACAAGACTATGTGAGCCTTGCCCATACCATGTGAAATGGATGGATATGTTTGAGACCATTACAGTTAATACATCCCTAGCTAAGAGGGAGTGTTGATATTATGGTAGTTGTGTGAGGTATTAACCTCCATGTGTAACCTTTGGCTAGAATAGAATATTCTGGAAGCAAGAGAAACCATAAACATATGTGTAAAAACCCTAGAAGACAAGTCAGCTCAGTAAAAGAATTAATATTGAAGTATTAGCTTCTAAAAGGACAAGTCATCCCAGACAAGTGAAAAGAGCCACTATAAATAGGAGATGATCTAGCTCATTTGTACACACTCACCTCACTCACTTTCTCAAGTATGGCGCAAGTTTGGAGCTGCAGCTACAAGATAGGAAGGTGGATCTTCTGGTATGATTCTAGGTCTCTCTCTCAGGCCTAAGATATGTGCCCTATATCCTAGTATCTATTGGTGGTATTCTTCGTGACATTCTTGGTGGTATTCTTAGTGAGTGCAACTGAAACTGCAATTGCTGCAGTTGAGTAGTGTTCTTGTTCTATGGTTTTGGGACTTTCGTTTTGGTGTGCCATCTCCAGAGAAAGATGCACTCTTTTGGTTATCTGTTGTTTCTAGTGTTGTTTCCAGAATCACTCTATCTAGAAAAGGTTATGGTTCTCGGGGGTGGTTGTGTGCCTATGTTTGGGTGGCAATATTGTGATATTGTCTGTGGTAAAATGAGCACAATGAATAGTTTAATAGTTATATGTCTTGAATTTCTTTAAAAATATTTTGAATAATAGAAAGAAACACACCTAGAGACTGAATCACATTTTTTGCACATTCCTTGTTGTATTTCTTCTCCTTCATTGGACATCTAATATGGAAACTAGTGACATAATCTCACTAAACCTAGGGTCTATTACTTTCATTTGCAACTTTGAAAATAAGCAATTGCCTCATATTTTCAAGTACAACATCTTTAACATCGTACCCCCGACTGAAATCATGTCCTTGATCAGGTGCATAGTATCTTCCATGATTAATGCATTGATCCTTGCACTGCTTACTTAGAGTAAATGCTTGGGGACAATACCAGGTGATGTAGTGAGGAGTGAATTGTGTGTAACCACTTTTCTCAAGAATTTGAGCAGCTCCTTTAAAATTATTTGTAAACTCTAGTTGGGTATCATAATTTGCCCCACATTCATCATTGTTATTTGTCCACAAATCATACTCCATGTGGTCATCTGGGTGAGGAACAGACTCCCTCCAGTCTAAATTAATATTAACCATATCACCCTTGTTGATAGTGTAATATACCAGATATAAAAAGTATGCATAACATAAATAAAATGCTAGAAATGGCATAATAACAACAATATAACCAAAATAATCACCACAATAACACTAAAATGATATAAGAATAACAACAGAAATAACACTTTGATTCTGAGAGAAATGTTCATGGGCATCTTCGAGGGGGCAACCTCCAGTCGAGAAAAGCTCTATTACAATAATCTCCAAGCTAGGGTTCTCATACCCTCGACTCCTATTTATACTAAATATGTCTATCAAAAGAAGCATCTAGAGGAAGATCCTTCTAGAAGCGGAAGCTTCTATTAGGTCTTCTTACATTTGACTTATTCTATTTTATTGCAAGGCCTTATTAATGTTGACCTTTATTACTATTGTTCTACCTATGTGTGGGTTAGGACCCTAACATGTCCTCCCTCTTAAAAACAACCTTGTCCTCAAGGCTTGAGATGTGGAAATTGTTGCAGAATGGTAGTTAGTTCCCAAGTGGCATCTGTTGGAGTTGTCTCTTTCCACTAGATTAACAATTCATTGATGGTTCTCTAACATAGGCGACACTCACGCTGGTCCAAAATGGCTTGTGGTTGTAGACAAATGGATCCTTCTTTAGCTAACTCGGGAAGGTTGGTTTGAATTTGGCACTTAGTTTCGATCACCTTCTTTAAACAAGAAACATGAAAAATAGGATGTAGCTTCGAATCATTGGGAAAAGCTAACTGATAGGCCACTTATCCCACATGCTTGAGAACTGTATAAGGACCATAAAATTTGGGTGCTAGCTTTTGACAATGCTCGGCCTTGAGGGAATTCTGCTTGTAAGGTTGCAAGAAAAGAAACACTTGATCCCATTCTTCAAATTGACATTCAGAGCGACCTTGATATGCTTGTTGCTTCATGCGATTCTGTGCCATGACCAAATTCTCTTTGAGGGTACGGAGAATAGCTTCTCGAACTATAAGTGTTTGGTCAACCGCCTGGACCTTCGAGACACCAGGAAAGTATGAGAGAACTGAAGGTGGCTTCTATCCATATATCGCTTCAAAAGGAGTCATGTGTGTAGCTATATGGTATGAAGTGGTGTACCACCATTCAGCTAGGGGTAACCATTGAGCCCACTGATTTTGCTTTTCCGAGGCAAACCACCTCAAATATGTTTCCAAACACTTGTTGACAAATTTTGTTTGACCATCATTCTGGGGATGATAGGATGTATTGAGATGCAATTGGGTGTCTTATAGCTTGAAGATTTCTTGCCAAAAATTTCTTCTGAAAGTGGGTTCGCGATCAGAAAAAATAGAGTGTGGCATGCCATGGAGCTTGAAAATCTGATCCATGAAAATTTGAGCCACCATGGATGTTGTAAACGGGTGTTGAAGAGAGCAGAAATGAGCATACATGGAAAGGAGATCAACAACCACCATGATGACTGATTTATTTCCCGATTTGGGTAAGCCTGTGGTAAAATCCATAGAGATGTCTTTCCAAATAGCAGGTGGAATTGGGAGCGATTGTAGTGTGCCCGAAGATTTGACTATTTCTCCCTTGTTGCATTGACACACATCATAGTCGACGAAAAAACTACGAATGTCCTGTTTCATACCATCCCAGAAAAAAGAACGTTTGACCCTGTCATAGGTTTTGGTGAACCCAGAGTGCCCCGCTTTCGGTGTAGCATGAAGCTTAGAAAGTATCATTGATTTAAGCTTTGATTGTTTACTTAAATACAAACGACCTTTGTATCGAAGCTCATCATGGAGCCAAGAGTACCTTTGGGGAGTTGGAGCACTAGACTGCAATTGTTGGATCAGCTGCGAACTTTTGGGCTCTTGTAGCCATTGTTGGTGAACAGCTTGGAGCCAATCTGGTACAATGAAGGAAAGAGAAAAAAGGGAACCTTCATCTTCATATTTGCGGGAAAGTACATCCACAACCAGATTTTCTTTTCCTTTCTTGTAAATGATCTCATAATCATAGCCAAATAGCTTAGTTACCCATTTTTGTTGCTCCGGGGAGGAAATGTGTTGTTCCAAAAAATACTTTAGGATTTGATGGTTTGTCTTAATTTGGAAGTGTTTCCCCAATAGATAAGGGTGCCACAAATCAACATCATGCAGAATAGCCAACATTTCATTTTCATAGATAGATTTGCCCAGATTTCTTTCAGATAGTTGTTTGCGGGTAAAGGCCAAAGGTCGACCCTCTTGCATAAGGACAACACCAATTCCTTACCCTGAAGCATCACATTCCAAGACAAAGGTCTTTGTGGAATCAGGAAGGGCCAGGACTGGAGTGGTGCACATGACCATCTTCAAGGTTTGAAAAGCTTGAGCAACAGTTGGAGTCCAAGTGAAAGAGTTCTTTTTTAGGAGAGCAGTGAGAGGTGTTGCAATATTTCTGTAATTCTTAACAAACTTGCGATAATAACCTATTAAGCCCAAAAATACATGCAAGCTTTTGAGAGTCTTTGGGTGAGGCCAGTCTTGCATAGCTTCAATATTTTTAGGATCCACCCTGACGTCGTCCTTACCAACTAGATGACCCAAGTACTCTACTTCTGAGGCGCCAAAAGCACATTTAGACTATTTCATGAAAATCTGGTGCTGAGAGAGTAGATGGAGAACTCGATCCACATGAGCAAGATGTTCTGTCCAAGTCTTGCTATAGATGAGGATATCATCAAAGAAAACTAAGACAAAATGACGGAGAAAAGGACGGAAGACATGATTCATGAGGCTTTCGAAGGTGGAGGGGGCATTACACAAGACAAAGGGCATGACCAAAAACTCATAGTGGCCCTCATGAGTTCTAAAGGTAGTCTTGGGAATGTATGCCTCTTTCATACGTATTTGGTGGTAGCCCGAATGAAGATCAAGTTTAGTAAAGAATTGGGCACCACTCAGTTCATCCAGGAGGTCATCAGTGACAGGAATGGGAAATTTATCTTTAATGGTAAGTTTTTTGAGGGCATGGAAGTCAGGAAACATTCACAAAGAACCTTATTTCTTTAGGACCATGACCACAGGAGAAGAGTAGGGCTCATACTAGGGCGGATAATGCCTGCATTAAGGAGTTCCTGGACCATTTTCTCAATTTCATTTTTTTGGGAAAAGGAGTGACGATACGGACGGATATTGGGAGGAAGGCTTCCGGGTACAAGGGGATTTGAATGATCATGAACACCACATGAAGGAGGGAGACCCTGGGGAGTGGAAAAGACCACTTGATGTTTAGAAAGGATGGCTTGGAGGTATTGCGGCACTGAGGGTGTTTATGTTGCTTGGATGGCATGGAGTTGAGCAATAACACCTGAATGACCCTTTTTGAGCAGCTTTTCCATGCGATGGGAACTAATTATCTCAGGTGAACCGACGGTGATGCCTTGGAACTTATATTGGTGGCTGTCCTGGTCAAATTGCATGGTTAATTCCTTAAAATCCATGAGAATGGGACCTAAAGTCCTTATCCAGTCTACACCCAACACAATGTCACACCCACCCATGTCTATAGAAAACATATGAGATTTCAGGTGGTAGTCACCAATTTGGAGACACACATTTTCACAATGCCCTCCACATTTCATGGAGCCACCATTGGAAACCAGGATTTGGAAATTATTGACGACATGGATGTAGCAATGAGTTTCTTGGGCAATGTGGTGATGAATAAAATTATGGGTGCTTCCACTATCAACCAGAATGATGACCTTCCAATGCTTGATGTAACAGATTAACTTGAGGGTTTGGGGAGCGGAGAATCCATTGAGAGCATTGAGGGAAATGACTAGTTCTACTTCAGGAGGGTCTTAGGGAGGGGTTATGTCGGGGGTTTCAGGTGACTTAGACATAAGGGGAGTTTCAATATCCTCTTATGAAATATCCTCAGAGATGGCCATAAACAATTTTTTTTCCTTACACTTGTGGCCCGGAAAATATTTTTCATCACAATTATAACAAAGGCCTTTGAGTTGGCGTTCAACCATTTCAACCCTGGTCAATTTTTGGATCTTTAGTGGAGCGGAGAGAGTAGTGGGTATTATTGGTTTAGGGCGAGGGATAAAGGAGGGTTTCTGGTTTTGAGAAGATACAACCTATTGTGCTTCTTTATCTCTTTTAGTAGCCTCCACCCAACTCTGAGGCCGATCCATGAGGACATGGGCCCGAACCTCATCCTTGAGGCCACTGATAAAACATTCTCGGAAAAATGCATCAGACATGCCCTCTGTCCGAAAAGCCAGGCACTCAAAGGAAGCTATAAAGTCTTCCATTGTTCCTGATTGTTTCAACTTTGTCAAACGTCCCAAATGGTTGGTGTCGGTGTCAAAGCGTTCATAAAGCTCTGCCACAAAGTCTGTCCAAGCAATATACCCTTGATGAGAAGTTTTTCTCCATTGCCACCATTGTCAACGTTCTTGATCTAGATGGAGAAAACCATATCAGAGTTTGGCCAAGTCATCTGTAATGTCGTATAAAGAGAAATAATGTTCGATTTGGGTTGCCCAACTAGTGGGGTTTGAGCCATCAAATTTGGTCATATCCACCCGCGGAAGGTGTAGGTCATTTTTAAGAACCAAATATCAATATATCATAGAAAAACCTCAGAATAAGTACTCAACGCCTTGAAAAAGAGAGAATTTCAAATAATAAGCCTCTTCGAGGGGGCAACCTCCTTTTACCCCACATAAATGTTCAAGTACAAGATTATTCCAAATGAAAATGTCTCCTTGGTATATATAGGAGACTGGGAGGTATAATTACAACTAATGGAATAAAGCCGACATAAATAAAATAAAATTACTAATGTAATATGCCCCAATTAAGGGGTGATGAGCCAATATTAGGGCTTAAAATTCCCCTCCCCTTGAGACAAGTGTTGTCCGCAACGCTTGAGTAACTCTGGATGCTTCTATATAAAAGACTCATCTTCCCAAGTGGAATCTTCAACCGGTAGTTTTCTCCATTTAATGAGATACTCTGAAATGGATCTATTCCTCAGTTAGTGAATTCTTGTATCAGTGATGGCTTAAGGATCTAATATGATTTTTCCTTCCTCGTCAAGTTCTGGCAATATAGTTTGAATTGGGATCTTGTCACCTATAACCTTCTTTAAGCATGAAACATGGAAAATTGGGTGTACTCATGAAGATGCAGGCAAGTCCAATTTGTATGCCATAGTACCAATCTTTTGCAACACCTTATAAGGGCCATAGTACTTTGGTGATAATTTATTATCTTTCTTGGCTTGCTTGAGGGACATCTGTTTGTATGGTTGTAGTCTTAAAAACACCCAATACCCTACTTCAAAACTTCTTTCATTACAATGTTGATCTGCTTGTTGTTTAATGCGATTTTGTGCCATGATCAGGTTGTCCTTTAAGATTTGGAGAACTTGTTGTTGATGCTCGTTGTGATCTTCCACTGCTTGAAACTTAGATTTTTATTTTAGAGAAGAAGTGATGGAAGGAGGGTGGTGTTAACGCCCTGTAAATTTCCTAGAGGTTGTTAGGAAAGAAGAAATCTATGGGAGGAAACTTTATCCAACCACTTCGAAGCTGGGACTAGCCCTACCAACCTCAGAGAGGGATCTCTCTATATGTTTCAAATTTAAAACATTAGGCTAGGTAAATAAAATGTGTTGGTTTTGTTGTTATAGTGTTTGTCGGGTTGGCTGAGATAGTTTACACATCCATTGGGCTATGGGGTTTGTACCATGAAAATAAAAACCTAAACCAGAAAACAAAGGAACCTTTCACAGGGCGAGATAATGTAATCGCTAGATTCTTTTATCAGCATAAATGAGGAAATAGTAGAAAAGGTGAGAATGTCAATTACAACAAAGAAGTAGTTAAGAATTTCTTTATCATAAAATTAGAAGATGAAACACTAAAATCTTTCAAAGTGAGAAACATGGTATACAAAGATAAATCCTGCAACATTCATTACTTTCAAAGATTAGATTTAGCAAACAGAGTGATAACTAAGCAAGAATAACATTAAACTTAGAAAGAAAAACATCACCAGTGAATACACGCAAGAATCCTGTAAAAATGCCTCTTTGTATTAATGGAAGATCTCTTGAAAAATATTACAGTCTGATAGCTCGCGGCGTAAAGATCAACCCTCAATACTTTGAAAAGTGAAGTATTTATAACCCAAAATTACAAACGATCCTGTCATTAAAGATCAAGACGTGGTAAATCTATTTTTAGCCTAACTAACTTAACAAATTACAGAAATCTAGGAACTGTTTGATGATGTGTCACAACTGCATGTTGTTTTCTGTGTGAGTCGTTGGTGAGGCCTCTGCATGACCTCATCTGACTGGATAGTTGACTAGGCTAGGAAAACTCATATACTACTCGATCAGGTCACAAAGCTCTTCCCATCGAAGATGACTGGGAACACTAACTTTGAGTAGCCTTCGGTAGACTTCATCCATTTCTATGTACTTGGCGAAAGTAGGCTTGGTGATGAAGATATATCAGATTTCATGTTGAATGTTGATTGTCAATTGATGTGCATCTAGGAATGCCTTGCTAGTGATGCTACCTTGAATTCTTGAAAACTTTGAACTATCCTTAGCCACATTGGCCAGTCTCTTTTTGTAGTCTGGGAGTGTCATCAGTTTGTCGTTTATCACCTTCAGACCAGGAAGACCTTTCTTCTGTAGAGCCTCAATCTTGCTGAAAAAATTTTGTACCCCTAGGTCCATGGCCTGAACCTTTTCTTCTAGTTGTAGCATCAGTCCTCTCTTGGTCAAGACTCTTTTGACCTCAAGGATGGTCTCTGTTCAATCCTCAATTCTCATCTCTTCCAGCTCCTCTCTGGTTTTAGAATTCAAGAATTTGATGATTTCATTAGCCTGTTGTTATCAGACTAATCGGTAGGTGCGGACACTAATTGATCTCGCTAGATCCACCTAGATCTAGAACAAAACACACCAGAACATGACACTTTCCTTAAGTTTTAAATATTGAATTTACTAACTAAAGAGGGATGGGTGACATACCATTTAAATGTTGCTTCCTCTCGCCATCGCCATCCTAGCTTCGTTCCAACACTCATACAATGATGATCCTACAAAAGAATGCAACCAACCAAATTGATAGTAATAGCATAAACTCAATATAAACCTATGTATGTGATCAAGGAATCATACAATAAAACACAACAAGCTTTATAGGAAAGAATCATATTATTGTATCATATTAAATGTGAAAGAGAGATTACAACCATGGCCTTGATGTCGTAAGGTCCCTTCCAACTGTCCTTCATTCCCCACACACTTTCACTCCAAGAATTCTGAGAGCATAGATCTGGTGATATTCACAATCTATCTTGACAAAGAAAATCTCAAAGCCACTCTAACCAAGCTAATAATTCCAAGCCAACAAAAGCTAACAAGCTCAAGAACCCCTTCTCCATGAGAGCTCCTCTCCTTTTATAAGTTGAAGAGGATAAGGTGAGGAGGTTAGTATGATCCACTAAATCATGAAAGCGAGTAAGATCCAAACCATTCAGATGCCACCTCACCATGGAAGTTTCTCCTTCTAGAAGATTCGAGAAAACGCTCGTTTTTCCCACGTGTAAGCATTCTCGCACCCTGCTTATAGTGCAACCTGTGAATTGTTCGCACCCTAGCTATGATGCAGCCTACGAGAATCAGGCATTCTCGCACCCTAATACATAGGCAGCCTGTGAACTTCCTTTTTTATAAGGTTTTTACACAGGAAAATGCAACTTCTTTTCTCAGGAAAAGTTCTTCTCCCTTCTCTCTTCAGGAACTCAAGCCACTAACCCCTCTGAAGGCAATAGATAGGTTTACATAATTAACGGTCATATGGATGACGAAAATAATGTGTAACAGAGAGCCCCCCAAAGTATGAAGTTAGAACATGTGATAGCTGAAGTACTTTGTCGAGTGTGTGTAGGGAACAAGGAGCAATCAGTCGAAAACCTGCCAACAAACAAGGAAATACAGTACAATAATATATCATCACTGAGGTAGGCATTCCCATACTTAGAATACAAATGACTCAAATCATAAATGCCGACATGCGAAGATCCATGTCAAGTAAGACAGGTCATGGCCACAAAACATACACTGTGGATCCATTCCAATATGACTCAAATCTAAACATAGCCACCAAAAATACAATGTGGATCTATGTGTTAATGACTCAAATTTGAACATATCCACCAGACATACAATGTGGATCTATGCAATAGTACAAACTGAATATACTCCAATGCAACCTGAATCTGTCACAAAATATCTAGGGTCTTCATCTCCACCACTCTATAGTACGAATCTAACCATGTGAATACATGTGTCGAAGTCGAACATGGTAGAAACCACTTGATTACCGGTCATTAGTGTATACCGAGGGAAATCACCATTAATGTCAATGAATCCCAAGGTACACTAGTACAATCCAACGAATGTGAATTAATGAGCTGAAGTCGAACACTCGGTGGAATCTCCCGATCAGGGGTCAATAATGAAAACCCACTGTCGAAAGCGAGGAAACTTGCCATTGAGGCATGCAAGTTCCAAGGTACCAATTGGTTTCTAAGTCAAATTCCTGGATAATGAGTTGAAGTCGACAGGAAAAGACTCAGCATAGGAGGGCCTTAATGTATCCCACATCAATGACAGGAAACAGGAAACAAGATTTGATGTAGATCAGAGTAAAAAGTGATTCAGGACTGACTAAGGGATGGCCGACATAATAGAAGGCTTAAAGACTGTAAAAATGGCCGACGCAATAGAAGGATTTTTGGGTTGAACTTCTCTTTGAACATATTGACGACACGACAACTGTATTGGAAACACTGACTCAACAACAGGGATCACAGACCAATTTGTAATCTTATAGGAGTATGATCAAGAGACAAGTGGATTTTCCAACCTAGACACAAGGCGAGTGAAAGGGTGTCATGTTCAAAAGTGACTCTTCCATGGAATACAGGTTTAGACACAATTCTTTCCCAATTTTTCCCCCACCATTTCTGGCGAGTACCTCTTTATTTTTATGCAAGCTTGAAGAGGATAACATATGCTTGTAATGTAAGCTCATCCTTCGAATGAGTCCCTCGGAGTATGTTTAACGAACCCTAGGAAGGAGTGGTTCGGTCCCGTATGGGCCTATCGATGTTTGTTTAACGAGTCCAAAGATAGAAAACTCGAATATTTTTCATGATTATAGAGTCTAGAAAAACACTTAAAAGAAAACTCTCTCAGTTCCTTTTTTGTAAAATAGTCTGATGAGACCAAAAAAGAGATAAATTATCGCCCAACAGATGCTTTATTCAAATACTTTAACGAGCGTGAAAATAGCAAGGTCGCTCGGCAATCTTTTCATGTTTAGAGAGTCTGAAAAGAGCTTAAAGGGAACTCCAGTGGGTTCATTTTTCGTATAACCTTTACGAGTCTGAAAAGGTGATAAAAGTATACTCGATTGCATTCTCATGTATTTATGATCATGAGAAAGAACAAAGACTAAGCTCGGGATTGTTTTCAATTTTACGCAAGCTTTAAAACAAAACAAAACTATGCTTGGAATATATTTTAATTTTTACACAAGCTTAAAAACTAAGCAAAACTATGCTTGGACCTGGTTTTATTTTTACACAAGATTAAACCAGAGGAAACTATGCTTGAGGTAGGTGTTTCATTTTTACACAAGCTTGAACCATAGAAAACTATGCTTGGACTTCCCAATGCATAACATAGGGATGGTTGGTACTTAGCCCCAGCTTAAGAAACTAGCGGCTCTACTTCAACATGAAGTCCGTCCAAAGGCTGGAAGTATTCCCCCCCAAGCTTCGTTTCATCCAATGACAAAGGCGGAGGAAAGGAAGCTTCAAATACTAGATGAAGGACTTGACTCAAACAGAGAGGGGGAAAACTATTTCATTTTTTAACGAGCTTGACACAGAAACAAGAACTATGCTCGTAACCTCTGTTTCATTTTTTAAAGAGGTTGCCACAAAGACGGAAAAAAATATCCTCATAAGTGGTTTCATTTTTTAACGAGCTTGAAATCAGAAAACCATGCTCAAAGACCTCTGTTTCATTTTTTAACAAGGTTGCCTCAGAGACGCAAAAACTATCATCGGAACTCTGTTTCATTTTTTAACGAGGTTTCCGCAAAGATGCAAAAACTATCCTCGGAGTCTCTCTTCTTGATCATGGATTCCAAGAGGACAATGCTCCGGAAGGACACCATGTTAAGGGACAAAACTCGATCATGGCTTCCAAGAGGTCTTCATTGGAAGGAAGAAACACACTCTGGAAGGACATCATGTTGAGGGTCGCAACAAGAGTAAAGAGATCAGGCTTTAACAACCCTATCGAAGAGATCACCATGTCAACTACTAGATCTAAGTCATCAGAAGTTGAATCCATGGGCGACAACGCCACATAATTGATCTGTGGCGGGGGTGATACCGTCTTCGTATAAGAACCATTCAGGGAGGCAATCTAGGTGGGGTCAATGAATGAAAGTTGATCAACAGTCACAACCCGTCCATCGTGAGGGAAAGATATCACACAAAAAAGAGTACAGACAATAGATTTCATGGCATAGACATAATCCCGCCCAAGGAGTAAAGAAAAATCCAAGGGGTCTTGGACTACCATGACGTCAATAAAGATAGTTTTCCCTCCCAAAGTTACAGGAAACTGAGGAAGGGTCCCTAAAGGTTGACTGGTTCTTCTGTTAAAAGCTAACAGATTCTGTGTAACCGGTGCAAGTGGAGGACAACCCAAAGATTTCCAAGCAATAGAGGACAAAATACTAACAGACGAACCTTCATCTATCAACGTTTGAGGAACGTCCCGACCACAAACCTGTACTGTAATCTGGAAAGGAATGTAAGAGAGAAGACGAGGTCCGGTTAGTACACCCCAATCAAAATGGATAGCCTCATTACTTAGAGGGGGTCCTACGGGAGAAAGAGGAATAGTCGTTGGCACGGGAGATTTTGTATCAATGAGAAAAACATGGGCAGTATCGGGTTTACTCTCTAGTGGGAGAGTAGGATCGACCGATGGAGAGATCAAATAGACCACTTGGGTTTCATTCTCCAGGGGGAGAATGGGGTCGACATGTGGAAATAGATCAACCACTTGGGTTTCACTCTCTGAGGGGAGAGTGGGATTGACTGACGATGGTATCGGATCAACCACTTTGTCAACTGGTTCAACTAAGGATCTGACCAGATTAACGACATGATCAACCGGATTGACCGGTGAAGGGACCGGAGTGATCGTTCCATCAACTACAGGTGGGTTGAGAGAAAGCTTGTGATAAGCGGCTGGGAGTTAAGGCTGTGAAACAGTCATGTCTTCCAATAATTTTGAGGCTTCGTCCATATGAGGACAAAGATGAGTTAGATGACTCCCTTTGCATAACATACACGGGAACTTGGCTCTACTTTTCTTCTTCTCAACAGTATCTCGACTAGTTGACGAGAAGTCATCAACATGTTTCAGAGGCTAACAACATGGGTTGGCGAGGATGTGTAGACCACGCTTCTATAACTTTGGATAGGTTAGGGCAATCCTTAAGAAGATGGCTACCCTTACAAAGCTTGCAAGGGTGCTTGGGCTTACGAGTTGTTTGGGTGATCTTGACATCATCAACACTCCCAGCACGATTAACAGTAACTGGTTGTTTTCCAACATGTTTGACAATGGTTGGAGGTTTTGATCATTGCTTAATTTTCTTCTTCTTAATCTTTCTTTTCTTCTTCTTCTTATTCACCGGGTTACTAGCTTCAGAACTTTCACCCGACGAAGAAGATGAAACGGAAGGCGACATTGCAAGAGAAGAAGGTGAAGATGACCTTACTGGTGAAGAAGGTGAAGGATCAACATGAGGTTGATGCTCTTGGGGGGAAGTGCTTGCGACTGAAGCACTAACTGCAGTCGGGATTACCTGAGTAGAAAACAACCAAACCGGTAATCCAATAGTGAGACCTGGAAGGCTCAAAGTAGCGATGTGAGGAGGACCAATGTTCACTTAAGAAGGAAAAACAAAAGGTTCCCCTGGAGCATAGGTTCCTTCATTGGTCATTTCGGGAACTGACGCCATTAAAAACAAAAATCTAATCCAAAGTCTTCTAAGAAAAACAAACAGCACACGCTAAAAATCTAGTAAACAAGCAAGCAAACAAAACCTTCTCACAATGAATGCACTAGTTGGTGATGAAATCCAACGTCGCGGGAACAAAGTAATAAGGGTCTGAGATAGAGAGGGTGGAAAAGTTACGTTGACGACCTGCTTAATGGACTTACACCCTGGTGCAAGCTCCCACACATAATCGTGGATATACCCTCCAAGGAGCCCGAGTGAGTTTGACCAACGTCAATTCCAGGTACCTTGAAGACTTGCCCCTCCACAGTCACCTCATGTAAAGAACCTAGAGAGATAGGCCACTAAGGTTACCAATCACTACAGTGATGCCTGGGGAAACAGTCGACAGTTCGATCCACACGCAAGGGCAGTGTATCTAGCCCGAAATCAACTTGAAAGGCTTCCACTCATCATTGTGGGTATACCTCTCAAGCGACCCCCATAATACACGTAATCTCTACACCAATACCAACAAAGCAGGGTGAGTAACTCGGCTAGTCTCAATGCGACCTCGTGATTGACCCTTGTGTTAGAAGGGCTTCCCAGGAAAAAATGTAATAAGTGGATTTAACCACTCCCTAACTCAAGATTCTATGTTTGTTTGCAACTTTGGAAAGTTATCTTTCACATCTATTCTAAAGCCCTACAACTAATCTAATGTAGGTTTGCTACCAAAAAAGATAAAAATGTCTAATCAATTTTTATAAGCGCTTTATTTTATGGTTGTTGTTATTCAAAAGGAAAATGGCATGGACAATATGGTGTTTTGACCGACTCGAAAATTATGCAAAGATATGAATATGTAATCTTTTCATTTCGATGAAAGCTATGCTACGAGAAGGAGAAAACATCTATCATTCCCATATGCACGATGTACCAAAATATATTAAACTCATCAATATCAAGATTCTCAATAAAATGAGAAAAAATGTACTAAACACCAATGCACGATTCATGGCCCCCGGGGGCCATGACGGGAAATTTTTTTCATAATTTAAGATAAAAAAATGCCAAGAATCATGCAATTTCGCTACTTCAAATGCAAGGATGCCCCCAATCTAATATAAAGCAAGAAATTAATTCTTTTGTTTCAAAATTTTCACTAAAAGCAATAATGAACTTTCTTAAAACATAGAAACCCAAACTAAAAGTTTCCTTTTAAAGCGAACTATTCAGAAGGAATCTGATCTTTCCCTAAACAATTCTAAAGAAAACACACGCTTTGTAATTTAAAGACACTCAAAGAAAGAGACTAATCCTTCAAAACCAAACAAGGCAAAAGTGGCTAAAAGCAACTCAAAGGATGTCAAGCAGACTGTAAATAGATCAATATAGGCTCCAAAAGTTCAATCCAGCTGATCAAAGCAAAACTGGGCATCAAAAGATAGGAAATCCTAATTCCAAACAAAAATTTCAAATGGGTTCGCAGCCTAGCTATAGGGTGCAATGCGAACATCAGTGGAGTTCACAGGCTAGACACAGGTAGGGTGCAAAAATCTCGCACTGGATTACACAGTAGGGTGTGTTAGCGCTCTGTAAATTTCCAAGAGGTTGTTAGGAAGAAGGAATTTACAAGAGGTAACTTTATCCAACCGCTTTTGAAGCTGGGATCTAGCCCTTCCAACTTCAGAGAGGGATCTCTCTATATTGATTCAGATATGTTTCAAAAAACTTTTAAATATTAGGCTAGATAAATAGATAAGTCAATCTTGTGCCGTAGTGTTGTTGAGGTGGTTGAGATAATTTACACATCCATTGGGCTATGGGGTCCGTGTCATAAAGATGAAATCCAAACCAGAAAAAAAAACAAAGGAACCTTTCACTGGGCAAGATAATGTAATCATTGGATTCTTTAGTAGCATAAATGAGGAATAACAGAAAAGATGAGAAAGACAATTACAACAAAGAAGCAATTAAGAATTTATTTATTGTAAAATGAGAAGATAAACACTTAAATCTTTTGAGTCAGAAACAGGGTATACGAGATAAATCCTGCAACTTTTGTTACTTCTAAAGATTAGATTTATAAAATAGTATGATAACAAAGTGAGAATAACATTTAACTAAGAAATAACAACATCACCAGTGAATACACGCAAGAATCCTATAAAAGTGCCTCTTTGTATTAATGGAAGATTTCTTCAAAAATATTACAGTCTGATAGCTTGTTGGGTGTGAAGATCAACAACCCTCAATACTTCGAAAGATGAAGTATTTATAACTCAACATTACAAACGATCCTGTCATTAATGACCAAGACGTGCTAAATCTATTTTTAGCCTAACTAACTTAACAAATTTCATAAAACTAGGAACTGCTTGACGATGTGGTGTAACTGCATGTTGATTTCTGGGTGGGTCGTTGATGAAGCCTCTGCACGGCCTCATCTGACTGGACAAATGACTGGGCTGGGACAGCTCATCTGCTACTCGATCAGATCACAAATTTCCTCCCATCGGAGATGACTGGGCACGTTGATTTTGAGTAGCCTTCGATACACTTCGTCCATTTCCGTGTACTTGGCGAAGGTAGGTTTGGTGACGAAGATGTATCGAATCTCATGTTGAATACTGATGTCCCACTGAAGTGCATCTAGAAATTCCTTTCCAGTGATGTTGGCTTGAATTCCTGCGAACTTGGAACTGTCCTTGGCCACATCGGCCAGTCTCTTCTTGTAGTCTGGGAGTGTCATCAATTTGTCATTGATTACCTTCAGACCAGGTAGACCTTTCTTCTGTAGAGCCTCAATCTTACTAAAAAATATTTGTACCCCTAGGTCCATGGCCTGAACCTTTTCTTCCAGCTGAAGCATTAATCCTCTCTTGGTCAAAACTCTTTTGACCTCAAGGATGGTCTATGTTCTGTCTTCAATTTTCATCTCTTCCAGCTCCTCCCTGATCTTAGAATTTAGGAACTTGATGATCCTGTTCACCTATGTTGGCATCTCTCCCAATTCTGATCTGATCTTCTCAATGGTCTGTTTGCTTCTCTGCACCAATTCATTCTACTCAAACATGATCTGTATCATGGGCCATATCTCGTTCATGGACTTGGTGATGTCTATCCATACACTTTCTTTAACCTCGGCCAAAGTTTTTCCTGCCACTGTTTGCTTCTGGAGTTGTTGTAACTCTTTTTTGAGTTGATCTGTCACCTGCTTTTCCTTAGAGAGACTGACATGAAAGGAAGATTTGAGTTCCTGAAGGTTCTCAATCTCTTTTTTGAGCCTACTGATCTCTGTTTCCTGCAGGTTCATCTTTTCCATAGACTTAGCTAGGTCGGCTGTCTTTTCCAGGGATGTCAATGGATTAGAAAATGGGACTTATTTCACTGAAGTTGTGCTCACTCCCAAAATTGGAATGGCACTCAATGGAATGACTTCCATTGGCTTCAATTTTTCTTTCTCTTTTAGTAGCTTCTCCATCTCATCTTCCATTTCCTTTAGCTATGCATTATGCTCCATGAGTAGCTTGAGCATTTAATCTTTTTCTCCTTCTTTCTCTACTATTTCCTTCGCCTGTGAATCCTCTGTGGGTGGGAGTTTCAATTGTTTCCTTAAGGATGCTATGTCATCATTCTTCTTTCTAATCATCTCCTCGGATGCTTTCATGTTCGAAGGATCGTAACAAATCTTGAGGACCAGTTCCTTCAAAGTCTTGATCCTATTGTTCTTGGCAAAGGACGATACCTTCTCTAACTTCAGTTGTGTTTGAACGTTGTTCAGGGACACTTCCAATTTGGACGCAGTCGTGGAAGCATGCGCCATCGTATAAAAGACCATTTCCCCTGTCTCCTTGTGCAGATCCATCTGATCGGTCGGATGCACATCCTTCATCTAGAATTCGAAGGTGGCCCTTTTGTAATCAGTGATCACCTTAGGATATGGCACCTGTGCCTAGAGGAATGCCATATGCATTCTTCCCTTCTCAGTGTCGAATGTCGATAGAAGCCTATGTTGTGCAGTCAAAGTCTGCTTCCAGAACTGGGTGCAAGTGCTGCTGGTCAGGGTCTGGTTTCTTTTCTTGATCAGCTCATATTTTTCAAAGATACTCAGCTTCGGTCCTACCTTGCCTGGTTGGGTGGTCGACGGAGAATCTGTAGATTTCTTCAGTAATGTTGAGGTTATGACACGCTGGAGGCTTGCACCGATGGGTGGTCTATCAACCTTGGTCACTGTAGTAGACAGGGCTTCTTTTTCCCCGATCGAGCCAAGAACTGAAATGGTCTTAGGCCTCTTGGTATGCAACTTGAATTCTTCTGATGATACCTCAGTGACAGGCAGAGATAAATCCTGCCTAGGCCTTTTCTCTTTCGAAACCTGTGGTGTGTTTGTTTGAGATACAATGGCCGAGGGATCCCGCTGTTCTGCTTCGACCAAGGTATTAGGTTCCCAGGCTGTCTGGTTTGCGAATTTATCGACTTCAGGCCTAGCTTCGTGGGCGTATGGGATGTTCTTGTTTTTCACTCTCATCTCGGAGATAATCCCACAAGTATCGTAATGCCATGGGAAACTCATGAAGAACTTCATTTCCTTCAGTAGCCTGTCTGCTTCTTCTCCAGCGCCACGATTGTTGCAGATGAAAGATCCAATCTGCCCTTTGATTCTGAGTTATTTCTTTTTCTTTAGTAACACAAAATGGATATCATCAGAGTTTATTATCTGCCTTATATATTCCAAAGAAAAAATTCTGACAGGCAGGTATTTGGGCAGCTTATATGGTGTCAACCTGCACCCGTATACCATTATCTCAGTGTGATTTTGGTATAAATACCAATCACCTGTCTTTTTGTGATCCCAGAGATGCAGGATCCTTTGCACTTCATCATTTATCTGAGGCTCAGGCCTGCCGCTAAGAATACTTACCACTAGGTAGTAGAATTGATCAATGAACTCCTTGAAACTGAACTCTGTGGAGTTATGCTTGAGCAAGGAGGTCCATGTGGTCACTGCCTGGGGTCTACCATCTCCATCCATCTTCTGCATGGAAAAAAAGAATTTGTCCGCTTGGAAGAAAACAAACAAGTACGCCAGTATGGACGAGTACTAGAACATGCCCTCCGTGGTGAAATTAACAAACTGTTCGTGAATATTATTCGCCAGAAACGTGCTGAAGTCAAACTGGGTAGTGGGCTTCTCATTGGTAGAGAAGATGGATAAAAATCCCAAAATGGGTTCATCTACCCATTGCTCTGAATAGTATCCCATCAAGGCACATAGGGACGAGATGATCTGGTTTCCTTTGGTCGAAAAGATTGAAGAAGGATAGGGGGGATTTGTGGAGGGAAATTGAGCAGATGGTGGGAGGAAAAGCTCAAATATTTGAGCTATTTGGGGGAAGGTCATCCTCTGGTACAATTCTATGAGAATTTCTAGCTTGAATGGTGATGCAGAGTCAGCTCGGGGGACTTGTATCATTTGGTCGATAGATTCGGGCGTGATGAGGAACAGAATTTCTCTAGACAAGGAAACGACGGCTCGTTGCTCAGGAATGTAGTGGACTTGGCAATTGAGGGAAAACTCTGGAAAAGGGTGAATCTAAGAGAAGAGATAAAGGGGTAAGTTGGACTCCTAGAGTCCAATTTCGTCGCTCTGGTCCAGGAAAACTTCCTTGAGCCACGAATGAAGGTCTGCAAAATTAAAATCGCACTTTGTATCTGCGATTAAGCAGTCTTTTTCGACCAGTGGGATCCTGTCAAGGTCGATAGGAGGTGGGAGAAATGAATTCTCCTCTCCTTCTGCTTGTATTGACTTTGGCACCATTACTGCAACAGTACCTGCAAGAAAAAAAAAGTTAGCGGGGATGACTGTGGATGGTGGCAATTGACTGTGACGGAGGAGAAAAACGGTGTAAATTTCTCTGGTGCAATGAGTGGGTGAATGGTGAAAATAGGAAGAGTGAGGGTAGTTTTGAGTAAACGGGTGTCTGTTGGGTGTGGGAGACAGCTCAGTTGGTTAACGGATAGGTTATCCAGTGATAAATGGCCAACGGATCACTTAGAGTGTGAGATGGTGGGTGACGGTGACTGAGAGATAAGGATGGGTGACGTGGCGACTACCGATTGGGGTAAAGATCATGGTGAGGGGGCTTGCCATGAGCGAATGGGGGGGAAAAACTGGCGAAAATTATGGGACGTGACTCTTTTAGGAAAGGTGGATGATGACATCAGGAGGTGACGAAGGTATGCCAGTCCGTAGGAGGCGATGGGACTCAGGACTGTTAGATCGATGCCACGTATAGACAGGGGCCTGCCAGAGAAAATATTCCATTCTGGACCCCCCCCCCC
>JASDQU010101565.1:518393-631661 GCA_032191745.1 Picea mariana | reverse complement strand
GTTGGGGGGGTCCGGAAAGACTTGTCCACCGTAGATCTAGGTGCGATCATCTGGGTCGTTGATACATGAGCGGTGCATAAATGTGGGCGTAAAATTTCATGCGCCTTGAAAAACTTAGGATAAGAGCATATCATGGGTTTTTCCCAAGCCTTTACATCTTTACATCACCAAGGGGTTAGGAAAATAACTCTTCAAGCATCCAAAACATGGTCCAACATTGATCATCGATCTGGTTTTATTTAAATCAAGCAAACTACCCTAAGTTCTAACCTAACTTCCTATGACAATTAGCCCACATTAAACTGTTGGGCTAAGAACTTACTCTATCCTGGGGCTACCTGACCAAGATTAGACAGTCTGACCAGATTTATTCACTAACTAACCTAGATCGCTTGGCTAAGATTAAACAGTTTAGCCAAGCTTCTTCACTATTCCTATCAACATCAATTTAAAAGAACTTGGCCATGCTTGAAAGGTATAGACCAAGTCACTGTTATTGCATGGGGCTCTTATTGAAATTCTTTTATGCCCTCTTTTCTTTTTCTTTTTCTTTTTCTTTCTTTTCTTTTTTCTTTTTCTTTCTTTTCTTTTTCTTTCTTTTCTCAAATTATTTGTAGAATGAAAAATCATTTGACAAACAAAAAACACTAGAGAGATAACATTCCAGTCACCAATTGATCCTATGAATTATAGGGTGATAACAGGTGGTATCCATAGAGTGCCATAAAGGGTGTCATTTTTTGTTGCAGTGTGAAAGGAAGTGTTATACCACCATTCTGCCAATGGTAACCATTTGAACCATTTTGTTTGTTTATCAGAGACAAAGCAACGAAGGTAGCCTTCCAGACATTTGTTCACTATCTCGGTTTGTCCATCAGATTGAGGGTGATAGGATGAGCTATGAGCCAATTGAGTACCCAAAAAAGAAAATAATTCTATCCAAAAATGTCCAGTGAAGATAGGACCTCTATCACTTACAATAATATTTGGGCTTCCATGTAGCTTTTGAACTGTCTCCATGAATGCGGTGACAACTATATTAGCTTTGAAGGGATGAGAGAGTGCACAAAAGTGTGTGTACTTGGCTAATCTATCAACAATCACCATGATGCCACTCTTTCCTTCAGACTTCGGTAACCCTATGATGAAATCCATGGAAACCTCCTCCCAACGCTGACTTGGGATGGCTAATGGTTGTAAAAGACCTAGGGTATTAATTGTTTCCACCTTATTTTGTTGGAAAACCAAACATTCTGCCACAAACCTTTGAACATCAATTTGAAGGCCATCCCAAAAAAAATCCTTCTTGACTCTATGGTAGGTTTTCAAAAATCCCGAGTGCCCTCCTACTGGAGAGGTGTGCAATTCCAATAGTACCTTTTGTTTGAGTTGGGAGTTCTTACATAAATATAAGTGATCTTTGTACCATAGTGAATCATTTTCCCATATAAATGTATCTGATGCACTGGAATCCTGCTACAACCTTTGAATGAGAGTCCACACCTTTTCGTCATTCTTCCATTCATCCCTTGCTTCTATTATCCAATCGGGTTGGATGATTGAGATAGCACAGAGAAAGGCCTCAACATCTTCATCCTTTCTTGAGAGTGCATCTGCCACAACATTTTGCTTCCCCTTTTTATAGACGATTTCAAAATCCTAACCCAATATCTTGGTTACCCATTTTTGTTGCTCTTCTGAAGATAGTCTTTGTTCCAAGAAGTATTTAAGACTATCATGATCTGTTTTGACCTTGAAGTGCCTACCTATTAGGTAAGGACGCCATTTCTTCAATACATGTAGTATTGCCATCATTTCCTTCTCATAAATGGGTTTGTGTAAGTCCTTTCCCTTGAGTGGTCGACTTTCAAAAGCTAGGAGCCTTTCTTCTTGCATTAGGACAACACCAATTCCATTTCCTGAGGCATCACATTCCACAATAAAGGTTTTTGTGAATTCTGGAGTGGTCAAGACAAGAGCTTTGCACATCACCTCTTTAGGTTGTTCAAAATATTTAGTTGCCTTTGGAGTCCATGAAAATGCATCCTTCGTAGTTAGTGTTGTTAAAGGTGTTGCTATTCTTCCATAGTTCCGAAAAAATTTGCGGTAGTAACCTGTCAAACCCAAAAATCCTCTAAGATTCTTCAATGTTTTGGGAATCAGTGAGTCCATCATGGCCTTAATCTTGTTAGGGTCTACCTTGACACCTTCATGAGATACAATATGACCCAAATACTCTACCTCCTTCACTCCAAAGAAACATTTGGATGGCTTGGCATATAGTTGTCGCTCCTTTAGTAGTTGTAGCACCTTGTCAACATGTTGCACATGATCCTCCCAAGACTTGCTATAGATTAGTATATCATCAAAAAATACTAACACAAATTTTTGAAGAGCTTGAAAATGGAATTCATCAACCCTTGGAATGTGGAAGGTGCATGTGTAAGGCCAAAAGTCATGACCAAAAATTCATAATGGCCTTCATGAGTTTGGAATGTTGTTTTTGGCATATCTTCTTCCTTCATTCTAATCTGATGATACCCTGAACGAAGATCCAATTTTGTGAAATAGATTGCTCCATGTAGTTCATCTAACAATTCATCAATGATGGGAATGAGAAACTTATCTTTAATAGTGATCTTGTTGAGCTCTCTATAATATGGACACATACGCCATGAGCTATCTTTCTTGAATACCATTACCATTGGTGCAGAGTAAGAACTTTGGCTAGGTCTAATAATTCCAGCCTCTAACATTTCTTCAACCATGTGCTCAATTTCAATCTTCTGGGCATAAAGGTATATGTATGGCTTGATGTTAGGAGGAACACTGCCAGGAATTAGGTGAATTTCATGATCATGATTTCGAGTGGGTGGAATACCGTTGGGAATATCTTCAAATACTTTGGAATGCTTATCAATGATCCCTTGGAGATCTTGAGGAATAGATGGCTTAGATGTTTGAATATCTAGTGAGCATAGTTGTGCAATAACACCTTAATGCCCCTTTTTCAATAATTTTGTCATGCCATTAGAGCTTATCACCTTATCGGATTTCCCTGTGATACCTCTTAACTCAATTTCTTTTCCTTCCAATGAAAATTTCATGAAAAGTTCTTGAAAATTAAAAGCCATTGTTCCTAATTATTGTAACCATTGGATTCCTAATACAACATCAGCACCACCCATGGGTATATCAATCATTGGACTATTCACTACATATTCCCCCATAGTAAGATTTATATTATTGCATTTTCCTGAGCAATTGATAGTTCCTCCATCTACAATCATTACTTGAAACTCTGGCGCTAGATATACAAAGCAATTGAGAGATTTGGCTAATTTATAGTGAATGAAATTATGAGTAATGCCAGAATCAATTAGGACTATTACCTTTTTCTTTTTGATGTATCCTTCAATCTTGAGGGTTTGAGGAGTGCTAATTCCAGCCAATGCATTACATGATATCGTGGAAGTCAACTCTTCAGATAAAATTGCTTCTACGTTTTCATCTTGAGATGGTTTTTGTTCTTGTTCTTCTTCCTCTTCACAATCTATGTAGAATAATTTCTTCTCACCACACTTATGTCCCTTACTGTACTTCTTGTCACAATTAAAGAATAAACCTTTTTCTTTTCTTTCCTCCAATTATTGAAGTGTCAACCTTGTAGGTTGAGGTGTTTTAGAAGAAGGATCATTATTCTCTCTATAGATGTTAGGATTGGTCGTTCTAGTAGCCATAGCCATATTTTTACTTTCAACATTTCTTGCCACCTTAAATGCATTCTCCAATGATTTGGGTTCCCAAAGGTGAACCTCATGTTGAATGTTATCCTTTAAAGTTCCTATGAATACATCAATCAAGTGCTCATCTGGAATATTTGTTACCTTTATATTCAATCTTTGGAAGTTCTGAATGTGCTCGGTAACTGAACCCTTTTGCTTGAGATTTATCAATTGGCTAAAGAAGGTATTGCTCCTTGTATCCTCATAGTGTGCTATCATTTCTTCCGTGAAAATTTTCCAAGTGACGAGTGATTTGTGAGAACAAAGCCATCGATACCATACAAATTGATTGGGTTCTAAATATAAAGAAGTAATTCGTACCTTTTGTGTATGTGGCGCATTATGTAGATCAAAGAATTGCTCCATCTGAAGTATCCATGTGATTGGGTCCTTGCCATCAAACTTCCTCATATCGATCTTAGGAACGTGGTTGGTCTTCAACCCAAAGTTGGAGTTTTTCCATTCTTGATTCACCTTCCTTGTGTCCTCATCATGAATTTCATGGGATACATTTTCACTTTCAGGTGTCCTCTCTATTAGGAAATTTTTCAATCCTTCCATGATCTCCCCTTTTAAACCATCCATCTTAGTATCCAACTTAGCTTCCATTGAATCCATCATCTCTTGTAGTTCATATTTGGTTATTGTCTTCTTTTGTAAATCATTTATGTCTCTACGCATTTCTTCACCTTCATCAAGAGTCTAAGTAGGATTGTCTAGAGGCTTATTTGGTGTATAAGTTCCTTTTTTTGGTGGCATGTTGGCCAAGTATCACTTTAAACCTTGATTTTGAGGTGGTTCTGCTAGACAATCTTCCTTTTATTGTATCTCCAAAATTTCGGCCCTTCTAAGTATGAAATTTTATTTTTTGTAGGTCTCTGATATTTCTTCTCTTCAATGCCACAGGTTTGATAAAAACTGGATGTGCCAAGTGGAATTTACGGTAACTTCCCCGCAACTTGCTAATTTTTGGCCTTTTCAGTAGATCTCACTTGTATAGCGTGCCCCGCACAAAATAATTGATATCAAATTCTGAAAATCGTACCAGAACTACTACGGGATGTCCACTATCCAATGCAATTGGTCTCACTCAATTTGGATACTCTAGGAATAATGTATGATTGTTTTACCCGGAACACCTGCTTGAGACTAGTCAATAGAACTAGTCAGATATCTTCCACAGGGTGTTTCTACAAATTTAAGATGACCTGGAAGTTGAAATTGCTACCACATGTACCTTACTAATTTCTGAGAAAACATTCCGAAGTTCAGGATCTGAAATGTTACAGAAAAAAATTTATAGCGAAAATTCCGCAATGACACGATTCAGGATGATTCCAGAACCCTATCTTACAATGGATGTATCTCTTAAAGTATAAGGCCTCAAGATCTAAAATTTTAACCCAACGTACCTTGATCTGTCTACTAAATATCCTCCAAGCCATTCCTTCTGAATCATTTTAGAAAAAAATTTATAGCGAAAATTACATGGTGTCTCAGATGTAGCAGCGAAACCCCAAGACCTTGAGCTCTGATACCATATGTTAAGAACCAAATATCAATATAGCATAGAAAAACCTTAGAATAAGTACTCAACACCTTGAAAAAGAGAGAATTTCAGATAATAAGCCTCTTCGAGGGGGCAACCTCCTTTTACCCCACATAAATGTTCAAGTACAAGATGATTCCAAATAAAAATGTCTCCTTGGTATATATAAGAGACTAGGAGGTATAATTACAACTAATGGAATAAAGCTGACATAAATAAAATTACATTACTAATGTAATATGCCCCAATTAAGGGGTAATGAGCCAATATTAGGGCTTAACAGTCACATTGAAATTGATGGTTCTGAAAGTTATGGGAATGAGAGGAATGATCACCTTCAGTATGTGGAGGTGAGGAAGAGGAAGGGTTATCTGTAGGGATATGCAGTTTGGTGCCAAGTGCCGAAAAGACAGATTCAAGCTGGGTGGTGAGGTCTTGTTTGATTTCCTCCATTGAGGACTGCATGGTTTTATTGATGGCGACAACATTGGCACTGAGTTGTTTCACTTCTTATTGGGTCTCGATGAGACTAGATTGCAAGGTGTTGAAGCGAGCTTCCAAGTCTTGGCTATGGGTATGGGCCATGAGGATGGGGGAACCGAAAATGGGCGGGTGGGGTCAAAAATTTTGTGGAAAAATGATATGGATGAATGTGATAAGGGCGAAGAGATGAATCCAATAGAATAGGTCTCAAATAATGGTGAAAAATTTTCCAAACTTTTTTTTTTTTTTACACCTGCCGAGTTATACTCTGGTCTGAAGAATACTGCAGAGAGGAAATGCCCAAATGCTTAACCAGAAAGAAATGTATATTTACTTGACAACCTGAACATAGTTGCATGTCAATAGATTTTGTATGTTTTAATTTGTTTATGTTTCTGTCCCCAAGGGTTAGGTATTCAATGGTTCTATAGACAAGGATTTGCCTTGTGTTATAGCTCTTTGATATACGTGCGGGATCCAACAGTAGTACTCGGCCCAATATCTCAGTGCACTAACTAAGGAGGATAGACCATACCCTTAGCCGTACTACACAACTACCCAGGTACTAGAGAGTATCTTCTTGAGTGTTGTTCTCGGTGGCACTATAGTAGTCAAGTAACCGATCGGTTTATCTAAAGAGGGCTTCAGGAAATCTAGGTCGATCTGTACACATGTGTTGTCTGATACACTACCACTCAAAGGGGTACCAACATGGGTTACAAGGGTGGCCAAAAGATGTGCGCTTAAGAACCACTTGTATTTCCTGCGTGTATGAAACCCTCAACCACGATTTTATGCGCGTGATGACAGATCTTTGTGGCTTAAGGACGTTGGAATACGTCTCTACCCTGAAAAAAAATTACCCACAATTTCTGCCAAGGAAAGTGCTCTGATACCACTTGTAAGATACCAGATATAAAAAGTATGCAGAACAGAAATAAAATGCTAGAAATGGCAGAATAACAACAATATAACCAGAATAATCACCACAATAACACTGAAATGATATAAGAATAACAACAGAAATAACACTTTGATTCTGAGATCAATGTTCACGGGCCTCTTCGAGGGGGCAACCTCCAGTCGAGTAGAGCTCTATTACAATAATCTCCAAGCTAGGGTTCTCATACCCTCGACTCTTATTTATACTAAATATGTCTATCAAAAGAAACATCTAGAGGAAGATCCTTCTAGAAGCAGAAGCCTCTATTAGGTCTTCTTACATTCGACTTATTCTATTTTATTGCAAGGCCTTATTAATATTGACCTTTATTACATCCGAATATATTGTTCTACCTATGTGTAAGTTAGGACCCTAATAGATAGCCACTTTCAGTTTGTCGCGGGACAATTTCTCAATAAGGGTAGAAGGAATGTTGATATTTTGCATATATTCAACCGCTGAACTATCTTCTTTAGGTGAATCCATAGTTATCAATAACTCTTCCCGATCATCAAAAACAAGAATAGATGTCACACCAACATTCTGACATTCCAAACTTTCACAACAAAACAAACTATAAATAAATAAAATTAAAGAAAAAGAAACAACACTACCTTCACAAGTTTACCAAACATATGAATATAACCATCTAATGCAACTAACAAAACTTGAAAGCAAATTTAATTTCTTAACCTAGTAAAGGATAGCTCATGTATTAAACAAATAAAAAAATAAATTTTAAGAAAGGGCAATTTCTATCATTGTGGAAAAAAATTATAATAACAACTCTAAATACGAATGTGTTACTCTTGTTAGTTCAACATCTTCATTTTCTATAACAATGAATAAGTAAACCTATTCAACACCAATTAAATATATATCAGTATTATCCAAAAACCAATACATAAGGAATGAGAGATAACAATATCTAGTATTATAGAATCACAAATGCCTAAAACATTTGTAGTAAAATTCAATATATAAGGAATGAGAGATAACTCTATCTAATATTAAAGAATCACAAATGCCGAAAACATTTGGAGTAAAATTCAAAATACTTTTAAGCATTGACCAATCTTAAAAAATGAAAAGATGTGTCAAAACCTCGGGGTATTAAGTATAAATCGAAGTTATGCCAAGACTTTTCTCTCGAAACTTTTCTATGAATAAAACATAACAATGAATCCTGTCATCTTTAACTTCAATAATCTAAAGAACAACCGCCAAATTAGAAACACTAGAAGCTATTTTACAGCTGTTGGTCATGAACGTAATTTCTCAAATTTCAAAAACTCATAAATAAACATATTGCAAAGTAAAAACAAATAAACATGTTGCAAAGTAAAAGAAACTAAGTATTAAGATTTAAACGTTTGAATGGTTTTTAAAATCAATTTTTTTTATATGATCAATATGAAAATATTGAAATTATAATAATTATATGTAAATGGGAAAGTATATAAATATATATGGATAAAAGAAAAATGATCATTTAAAGTTTTGACATATACATAATATATATATAATAATGATCCTCTATAATTTCACATAACCCCAAAAAAATATATTTCTATATTTTATATATACAAAATAGACAATAAAATGACTACATTTCATATAGAAAATTGGTAGTATAATAATGAATTGAACCAAACTCTATGCCACATAACATTAATCCATATCAAGAATATATATTTTACTCACAATTTTAATAATAATAATGAAATCAATTATGTTTACTTATATAATGTTAAAAATGTATTGTTTTTATTAAAATAAAGTTAATGACTCCAATTTTAATATTATAAGAAATTATTAGAATAATAAATAAAGGTATTTGTTTTTCTATTGTTGATGTGTATTCACAAATACAATAACAAATCCAAATATACCGTTCAATAGAACTTGAACCTTAATAAAAACTATGTTAACTATCTTCTTTCACAATTTAACAAATTACAAATAACAAATTTTTATATTAATTAATTTTTTTTACAATAAAAAATCCAAATATAACATTCTTAATAAAAACTATGTTAACTATCTTCTTTCACAATTTAACAAATTACAAGTAACAAATTTTTATATTAATTAATTTCTTTTACAATAAAAAATCCAAATATAACATTAGATAAAACTTGAGTATTAATAAAAACTATGTTAACCATCAATCTTTTTTCACAATTCAACTAACCACAATTAACAAATAATTTATATTAATTTATTTTTTTTTGTTTTCTTTTCTAGAGTATCTAGGCCACATATGTCTCCTTCCAACTACAACAAATGTGAAGCCTAAATCTAAAAAAAACTAAAACCCTTAAAAACCAATTACATTAGCAAAATTAACTATTTATATTAATTAATTACAATAATATTTTAATCTTTTATAAAAAAAATTAAACAAATCTTAAAACACAATTCAATAAAATTTCATTTTATTTATATTTTCTTTTTGGCTTTTGTGATTCCAAAACTTCCCATTCCAATATATCCACTGTGACCGGCATAAAATCTTGTTTTATGATTCCCAAATAAATCAACTAAGAATTTAATTTAAAATATCAAATAAATTATAATATATATTTATTTATTTAAGATAAATAATCTTGAAATTTTAGAAGTAACTGACATTTCAAATAATGAGTAAAGTGGAAGGCATGATTTGCTTGGTTGAAGCATTTACAATTCTAAGCTCATATATATTGTAGGTATCTTTTATTGTTGGTGTTTGTTCCAACCTTTTATATTTCACAATGGAGTTTTGTAATAATATGGTGGAGGTGGGAGCCTTGCCAACAACACTAAAATCATTTGTTTTACTTTATTGCAAAGAATTGAAGAAAATAAAAGAGTTTTGCATTCTTCAATAATTCTAACATTTGAACATTAGCGGGTGTCAAAAAATAAAAGATTTATCAAATCAAGCTTGGAGTAGCTCGAAAATTTTAGAGGACTGATTATTCATGAATGTGTTGAGATAGAAGAGGTGACAAGTGTCAGACATTTGATGTGGTTGGCATGGCTCGATGCTTGTGAGGGAGTACCACAAGAACTTCACTAGCGATTAGAGGAACTATTCTAAGTATAACTAAAGAAACAATATTTTTTTGTTGGTAAGGGTAGAATAATTGGTTTGTTAGAGCCTAGTTACTTAAACATTTCGATTAAATTTCAATAGGTGTATGAATTTATCTTTTATTTTTATTTTTAATTGAGGTTGGAGAAAATTATAATGTTAGTACCAATAAAAATCTAATGAATATTAATATGTAATTACCTAATCCCTATATTAAAAAATGAAAAAACAACAAATTTTATTTTATAGTGTATTTATGATCATAACACTGTTTCATAACATATTAAAAAAAAACATTATTACTTTGTGTGTTACTAATCCAAGAAAAACTAAGTGTTTGTCCAAGACTATACCATAATGTTATAGGTGTGTGTGTGAAATTTTACTTTTAGGTTGTTTTCTTCATATATCCATTTCAATTGTGATTTTTCAAAATTTATATAGGTTCTATATCCTTGAACTTATAAGGATTTACGTCTTCTTTTAAAAAAAAACGTTTATTGCTAATTGAGAATCATGGTAGGAAGTCATCGTCAAAATAATGGACTAATTCCTACAAAAAATTATTTTATTTGAAAATTGGTGATGACCCTCACCATCACTTCCAAAATGGTGATAAGTGATGACTTTGACCATCACTTCTAAAATGGCGATAAGTAAATCTTAGTAGACTGAAGAAATATGCACATAAATTTTCATAGAAAATATGAACTGTGCATTTTGAAAAGAGAAATATGCACATAATTTTTCATAGAAAATATGAACTGTACATTTTGAAAAGGGAAGCAAATGTTAGCAAACTCAAGGACTCGAAACATTTCAAAAGTGCATATAACTGGTATTTATTAGGGTTTTTATTTACTCTAAATATGCACATAAATTTTCATAGAAAAGATGATGACCAAAGGGATTGGAATGCATCCAATATTAATATTATTCAAGTTAAAACTTGAAGAGAAGATCCCTGACCACACTTTCCATGAGTTGATCTACAAGAAGACCATCAACCTCAAGCATATCACCATGAAAGTATGTATTATGAAGATTATAAGCAGGTTGACCCAACCTATAGTATACCAAGGATGCATTTTCATCTCAGATTCCATGCGAGAATGCATAATGTAAATGAGACAAAGTGTATTATGGTAATAATGATTATCAAACAAACATAAAAGGATATGACAGTTGCATACTTTATAAGTTTAAATGTATTAAAAAAACTATTGTGCAGAGCCAATAAAACTCACTGCCCTTGTTCACTAGAATACCTTTTGTGTAAAAACACAAATGTGAGACTCATTGCCCTTGTTCACTAGAATACCCCTTGTGTTAAAAACACTAATTTGACACCTTATCTCTAGTGGAAACCATATAGTCATTTTTTTTTTCTTTGCAAAGGAAAAAAATTATTAGTTAGAATAAACTACAACAACATCACATAAATGATTAAAATCATGTGTTTAATTACATACATATTTCTTGATTGAATATAAAAGTGTTTTTTTTTTAATATGTGATTTAAATCTTCAATCATGTGTATCTAAGATTATACCAACTACCTTCATTTTAAGGTAGAAAATTTGATGAATACCCCAAAATAAAATTTATACAATTCAAAAAAATATCAAACTTCACAGGTGTAAGATAAATCTTTAGTTAAAAAAATCAAACCTTAATCTAAGGTTTCAACATAACAGTCTTGTTTTTATTTTTTTAATTAATATATATATATATATATATATATATATATATATAATAAATAATGTGTCCTAAAATAAGATAGGGGTATTAATATAAATTACATGTAATAATATCTTTACATAAAATTAAGATAGGGGTATTAATATAAATTACATGTAATAATATCTTTACATAAAATTTTATTGGTAGAAAAGTTAGAAGACTATCTCCATCTCAACATACGTTGCATGTTAAGTGACTTTCTTTTAAATTAATATTCATTATAATTTTACATGGTATTCATGATAATATTAAATATTTATGAAACTTATGTAAAAGTATTATTTATCTTAAATAATATATAATTTTGCAATTATTAATTATTGGAATAACACAATATTTGCAAATCATTTAATTATGGGAGTAATGCAATATTTGCATAGATTTGTTGTTTCATGTATAACAATAATAATAACTAAGGGAAGAGTTTTCATTCAAGTAAATAATAACAAAGTTATTTTGATTATATGAATAAAAAAAAAATGGAACAATTTTTGTTCGAGAAAACAATAACTAAGTTATTTTGATGATATAAATAAAAAAAAATAGTGAAGCATTAGCCTTGGAAATGTCCAATTTGCAACACCCAAGTGAGGATGTGTTATAGGGGAAGAACTCTCTATGGCCAAGGGTAAACCACAACAGACAGGTATGACTGCAAAAATCAACTCAATTCCAACATATGCTATAAAAACTAATGTGTAATACAAGAAAGAGGCCTACCTCAATCCAACGTTTGATAATGTTCCACTGTTGAGCACTTTGACCCAAAGCTTGATACCTGCGAGAAGTTCTCAACAAACAAGCAAAGCAAGTATATAGTGATGATATAAAAGGGGTTAGCACATTAGATAGCATAATCCATTAATAAACATTACAAACACGCCCATGGATAGTAATCATATATTTTCAAGATACCAATAAGACGGGAAAGGAGTATTTCTATTAATAATTGATCAACATAAGTGTCAACGTTATAGACTTTCGTGTTGACACGATTCGAAACCAAGAAACCAAGTTCCTTCCAACTGGGTCCCCACCACTTCAATCCTCCACCAAAGGCAAGCTCATGAGAAAGAGGCAAAGAGGTCCTCTCAATAATAAGGGAAGATCTTGGGGGTTGAACACTGTGTTCAGACTTGAGGGACAAAGGGATGCAGACTCAATATGAAGTAATTTCTCCATAGTAACTTTTCTCTCAAAGTTGAATTATTTCTCCTTCTTTTCCATAGTTTGAAATTGCGCTCTTATAACCTCCAGAATGTAACTGAAGGGTTGAGTTAGAACGTTTTCAGTATATGGAAGGTCAAGAATCAGAGATCTTTTGTCGTGACATGGAAACTCGACCTCATTTTATATTTTCTGGCACAAATCTCGATTTACACGAGCTGTAATGGAGCAGCAAGCGTATACACATCTTGCATAGCAGTTAAGGAGCGTATATGTGGAAAAATGTATATTTTTAGCTCTGGATTCATCAAAAAAGGGATGAAAATTCTGCATAGGGAAATGGAAAAAGGTCCTCTATGCAAGATAGCAATGGTGAGGAAAATCTTGCTATAACAAATGCCCCCTAATGTGTGAGATCATAGGAGTATCTGTGATGATCAAAATACATTATAAATAACCCAGAAGTGGAGTGGTAGAGAACCAGCTGGATGAACTCAATTGCTCATTACATTATGTATTGAATTTGCATACATGGCTACCAAGAATCCAATGCAGATCCATGTGAAAAATATACCAAACAAGTGTTCATGTCCATGAATAGGAAAATACAAATGTGGTTATATGCCCAAAATTTGTCATAGTCACGAACAAGGCCCAGTGAAACCAGTCTTGAAAAATCAATCTGAAGATATCTGTATACCATGTAGTACAATCTGATCTCCCATGATCACTGAAGTCAAATAGGTACTGGTCCAATGAAATGGAAGCAACAACTCAGGAAAGTTGCGACCACATAGTGATGTTTTCAAGTCTTCTACACTATCTGCCAATGGTGCAAGTCTACATCATGTGAATAAATGAGTTGAGGTCGAACATGATGAGACATCGTTTGATTACCGGTCATTGAAGTATACCGTTAACAAACGCAAGATATCCTACCAATAATTAAAGTAGGTATCAAGGCACCAAGTACATCTCTACAAATGTGAATGAAGGAGTTGGTGTCGAACACTTGAGAGATCCATTGATCAAGAGACATGGATGTATTCCCATCTGTCAATGGTGAGAGAGCCTACCACTAATGACTGCAAGCCTCAAGGTACTCATAAAAATCTAGGTCTCATATCCAGAATAAATGAGTTGAAGTCGATGGAAGGAGACCCGCTGAAAGGAGAGCATTGAGGCATCTCTCATCAGTCAGCACGAGGAACAAAGTAGGAGCTTCATGATTTGGTGGAGATCGGACAAAGAACATGTTCACGAACCAACGACCCTGTGTGTCTTTCGTGTGTGCCAAATGCAAGCGGTACACGAAAAGGACCCTTTGAATAGAAACCAATGATGAAAAATTGCTCACAAAGGCGAGGAAACCACCAATAAGGCTAATGGCATCCAAGACACTGCACGAATCCCAAAGTGTGAATAGATGTTTTGTCGTCGAACACAAGGGAAACCACCCAATCAACGACCAATGATGAAATGTCGATTGTTGGGTTCAAGGTGACCTATCAATGATGAAAGTAGGGCTAGGGTGCATGATAAGACCAAAGTATCATGTGATTCTGAGACAAACTAAGGGTATGATCGACATGCAAAGTCAATATTTATGAGGGGTGGTCGACACAGATTGATAGACATCCTTTGAACAAGAGCATGAGACATATGGAGAACTCTGGCAGCATGGACTTAGTGATGTGACAATTGGATGCAGGAGGCATCGATGACGTTCTCTATAAGACTGGAAGAGTAACTAGTTGATAGAGAAAAACTCTGTAGCAAGATCAACTTCCTAAGGCCATGCTAAACCCAAAATTATGATGACACACAGACTCAATAACTTTGTGCTCTGTTCAAAGGCGACACGACTACTGCCAATTACAATATAGTATTCCCTTCTCGCCCGTATTTTTTGTTTTTTCATAAAAAATGAATGTTATGATACAGAGGAGGGAACGAGTGTCACAAATAAGCAAAAATAGTTCCAGCAGTGGAACGTACCTATGCTCAATGCAAGGAAATGCATGCGGGAGATGGACACTTGGGGTGATGTTCCCTCCAGGGTATGGGGTGTCAAATTGCAAAGGATAAAAAAAAGGCTCTTCTTGGTTGAGGATGAAAACTGCTTAGGCAATGGTTTATAACGCAAAGCGAGAACCGGCTAAAGGCTCAATACAACAAGCGAGGGCATGAGATGCAGTCATAACTTAACACAAAAAAATGTTCTTTTTTATATCTTTTAGTCTACTTGGTGTGAAAAAAGGGGTAAACTTGTGCCAAATAGACGTCTTTTCAAATTCAATTTACGAGTGTGAAAAAGACAAGTTCACTCGACAATCTTTTCTATCTTTGATAGTGAGTCAGAAAAGAGATTAACTAGGACTCATGATCTTTCAAATCCAATTTTAATGAGTGTGAAAGGGACAAATCACTCGACGATATTTTCAGTTTTTGGACGAGTCAGAAAAGAGCTTAACTGAGACTCGTTCGGAAGATTCTAGGTGGTAAGCCACGGGGGAGGCCAAGGCTCCTGTGCGGACCTCTTGTGGAATGTCAGTATATTATGAAGAACCGACACATGCTTGGGAAGACCCAAAGCTCTCCAAATTGAAGAGGACAAAGTGCTAACAGAGTTTATCGTCTCTGTGATATATAGGATAACGTCTCTTCTTGGAAAATACATATGCGAAGGCATTAGATACCCCACAAGACCATCCCAATGAAAGGGAACCTCGTCAAGACTTGGAGGGAGAGAACTCGGGAAGAGAGAAACTCTCTCTTGTTCAGAAGGTGAAGTAATAGAACTGCTAAGGACTTGGCATAGAAGGTATAGAACCAGAACCAGAAGAGCAGGATCGACCAAAAATTGTATTGGTGCAACCGCTTCCTTAGACTTATGACTCTCCAATAAAAGAGTGGGTTTGATTGAATATTGCATCGATACGACCACTTCCTCAACCATTGGTTGAATAGGATGCGAGACAATAAGGTCAAGAGGTGTATCACCCCAAAAAACAGGAGTGTTGTCGGTCGAAGATTGCATCGACACGACCGTTGGTTGAAAAATATGCGAGACAACAAGGTCAAGAGACGCATCACCCCTGAACATAGGAGAGGTGTCGGTCAAATATTGCATCGACATGACCACAGGTTGAATGGGATGTGAGACAACAAGGTCACAAGATGCATCAACCCCTAAAGGAAAAGAGGTGTCAGCCGAAGATTGCATCAGCATGATTGTTGTATCAACCAAAGAAGGAACAGAGTGTTGTGAAACCATAGATGCCTCAAAACTCGAAGGGCCCTTAGGTGAGCCCAACGCTTCTGGTATCCCAACTGTAACAGGACACAAACGAGTAAGGTGACTTCCTTTGCAAGTCCTACAAAGGAATCTAGGCTTACATCTGAGACGTCTAGGCTTCTCAATCATATGAATTCCCCCAGCATGACTTGCAGTGGCTGGTGACATGCTCCCAGCATGACTTGCAGAGGCTAGTAGAAAATCTCCAACATGACTAGCAGAGGTTGGTGATGAATCCCCAACATGACTAGCAGAGGTTGGTGATGGATGTGCAGTGTGTCTAGCAGTGAAGAGACATGTGCCCCCAGCATGACTTGCAACTGCTAGTTGCAGGTCTTCAACATGACTCACAGAGGTTGTCAACCAATCTCCAACATAACTAGCAGAGGTTGGTGATATAACACCAATATGACACGCAATGACTGGACTTGTGCCCCCAACATAACTTGCAGTGGCTGGTTGTAGGTCTTCAACATGACTCGTAGAGGTTTTCGACCAATCTCCAACATGACTAGAAGCGGTTGGTGATATAATTCCAGTATGACACTCGGTGACTGGACTTGTGGCGGTGGTGAATTTCGGCATTTGAGACCAAGGTCCAAGGAAATATTGGTTTTGAGAAATTGAAGGCCAGGAAGGATCTTGGTTTACACCCTATCCCTATTCAACATGATAATATACTCCTCCATACTGATTCATAAAGGGTTGTAAGGGCATCAACACTGAGGAATCCACTTGCGAAGAGAAAGCAACATGACAAGGGTTACTCATGTGAGGATATATGTTGCCCCCAAACGAAGGAACTTCGTGAGGGGGGTTGCCCATACTATAAAAATAATCCCTCCTAGATGAAACACCAGAGGGTAGACGGAGGTTCTACATAGGAAAAGTGTTCGTAGGAACCGACATAGCGGAAGAAGGATAAGTGGATGGAGTGTAACAAGTAGAATGATTACTTAATTGGGCACTTACTTCTCGCATAGTGGATTCATAGGAAGGAAGATTCCAACCTCCTACCATAAGAGGTGTTTGAAGGATATGACTCCTACCAAATGGAGAGAGATAAGAAGGAGGCATCATGCCCCCAGACCCAAAACTTGTATTTGCATAAGGAGGTGAGACATAGGATGGAAAGTGCGAAGACATATCAAGCATACCATGAGAAAAATGATTAGAGACCCAAGGCATGGACTGAGTATTATAATTATGCATACCATAATGTGAAGTGGAAGGATCCATCCCCATGAAATGAGTGGACATTATGGGTGAGGTAGCAGTAAATGAGGGAGCAAAAGGAACTCCATTTTCCATGATAATGAAGACTCAGTATAGACTCCTAAGGCCAACTAGTAATCAAAGAGCATACCAAAAAGTCAAACGGTCAATATGCATGCAAATGGGCTAAAGTCGTTGAGTCACCTCCCTCGCTAAAGAAGGTATGCCTCGTCCAAGAGGGACCTGAGACTCCCTACTAAAGTTTGAAGGTAACATAATCATTTATAAGGGCCCTCGTGGGCTTAACAACCAGTTGATCAGATTCCCCCGGAGAGGTAATCCTCCATAAAGTTTGTGTGTTGTTTGACCCTTATCTGACTCAGGGTACAAGCAGAATAACACCTGCAAGTAACCTATGAGATACCTAATTCAAGCAACTAATAAACCATTGTATAACCGATGCACAGGCGAGCAGTCGTAAGTCCAGATCATCGTATGGGTAGGGTAGCAAAGCCTGAAACCTTGAAAGCACCGCCTCTCACAGAGGTATGGGCACTAGCAAGATCCCTAAATACGAATAAATCCACATAAATATCTCTGACGCTAGGTGAGAATCCAGGGGTTATCCCTTCAACTAACTTCGCGTGACCTCGTGATTAACTCAAGTGTGAGCGGAGCCTCCTGATATTCCCAATTATACAATAGACTTCTCAACTCCCTGTCTCAGACACATATGTTGATTTAATTTCCTTGGAGAAGTTTACTCACAAAATCCTATTCCAAGGCACTAAATCCTAAGCTAGTTTGTGCACCCTAAAAATAAAATCGTGACTAATCAATTTTAGTTTAAAGCGTAAATTTTATTGGCCGTGGTTACTCAAAAAGGTATGGAGGTGAAACTCATGGTGTTATGACTCTACCAAAAAATAAATATGGATATAATGCAAAGTCTATATTTAACTTTTCAATGAATGATATGATAATAAAAACAGTGCAGTCTTCAATTTCAAATCTACAATTCAGAAGTAAAATACGATCTTTCGCTAAATGTGCTAAGCTAATGAAAAATTCAAAGACAAAAATGACAACCAATGCAAAATGCCTATTTTTTTGTATTTTCAATATTCTTAAAAAGAAAATGCATGGACTGATAAACAACTTGACAGATGAATTCTACAGTGTATAAAAGTAGTAACTCAAGCAGAATACCAGGCAGTCAAGCAAACAACCCAGAAACCAAGGACAAATTAAAAATAGAAAACAAAGAGAAAGACTACACCCAAAAATTCAACTCCAAACAGGCTTCCTGTCATCCCAGATAATCTCAACAGGCACTACAAAGACCTAAGAAGGCTCAACAATCCTTAAATCCTACCCAACAGTCACTCAACCAAGTAAACAAGCAAGGGGAAGTGGTATACGCGACTGTTCAGGAGAACATAGTGTATATACGCCTCTTGCAGTGAGACAACAAGCGTGTATACGCATCTGTCAGGGAAAAGGGGGTGTATGTGCTTTAAAACAAGGCCAAGCAAGGGTAAAAGGCTGAAAACTCAGACTTGGAGTGAACAGGATCTGTCGAGCAGTGATATGCCAAGAAACACAAAGGAAAAAGAGAAATGTAAGAAGAAAAAGTACTTCAACCCTTAGAAGGGAGATCTCTCCCCAGTGGAGTTGCCATTTGTATTACAAGGGAAAAACTCTCTATGGCCAAGGGTAAACCACAACAGACAGGTATGCCTACAGAAATCAACTCAATTCCAACATATGCTATATAAACTAATGTGCAATACAATAAAGAGGCTTACCTCAATCCAACGTTTGATGATGTTCCACCGTTGAGCACTTTGACGCAAAGCTTGATACCTGCGAGAATTTCTCAACAAACAAGCAAAGCGAGTATATAGTGATGATATAAAAGGGGTTATCACATCAGATAGCATAATCCATTAATAAACATTACAAACACGCCCATGGATAATAATCATATATTTGCAAGATACTAATAGGACGAGAAAGGAGTATTTCTATTAATAATTGATCAATAGAAGTGTCAACGTTACAGATTTCCGTGTCGGCACGGTTCGAAACCAAGAAACCAAGTTCCTTCCCACTGGGTCCCCACCACTTCAATCCTCCACCGAAGGCAAGCTCATGAGAAAGAGGCAAAGAGGTCCTATCAATAATAAGGGAAGAGCTTGGGGGTTGAACACTGTGTTCAGACTTGAGGGACAAAGGGATGCAGACTCAATATGAAGTAATTTCTCCAGAGTAACTTTGCTCTCAAAGTTGAATGTTTTATCCTTCTTTTCCATAGTTTGAAATTGTGCTCTTATAGCCTCCAGAATGTAGCTGAAGGGCCGATTCAGAACGTTTCCAGTATATGGAAGGTCAAGGATCAGAGATCTTTTGTCGTGACATGGAAACTCGACCTCATTTTATATTTTCTGGCACAAATCTCAATATACGCGAGTTGTAATGGAGCAGCAAGCGTATACGCATCTTACATAGAAGTTAGGGAGCGTATATGTGGGAAAATGTATAGTTTTAGCTCTGGATTCATCAAGAAAGGGATGAAAAGTTTGCATAGGGAAATGGAAAAAGGTCCTCTGTGCAAGATAGCAATGGTGAGGCAAATCTTGCTATAACAAGATGGATCTTTTTGAAGCCCAAAAACATTATTTTGAGAATATCAATGAACTTGATGAGATTCATCAAGATGCTTTGCATCAAACTTCTATTTTCTAGTAGTAAATGGCCTAGTGACATGACAAATTCATTAAGAAAAATATATTACAAGTCGAAGATTGGGATCTATTATTTGATTCCAAGTTTAAGGATTTCAAAGGAAATATTTTCACTTGGTGGTTGGGGCCATACGAAGTTGACTCAGTTTATGATAATGGATCAATCAAGTTACACAAAATTCATGATAATAAAACCCCTCTCACGACCAATGGAAATTAGTTTAGGTTGTATCTAAAACTAGTGTCTAAGGGATATTTCATTAGAGATCTTACCAATCAACCTAATTTACAGGTTGTTGGTGCAATGAAGACTTCACCTACATCTACATAAACTTAATCTCTAAAATATGATGATGATGATAAAATAAATCTAATGGTGAAAACTTGTTTCAAACACCATTAGAGCTTAGATGTTGGAAAACCAGTTTTTGGCTAGCATTCCTTGACTGAAATAACTTCTACCTGTGAAAACCCTCTTAGGTGCAATTAGACAAAATCTTGCTTGAAAATTAGCTTGCAAATGGACAAGATTTGTGGTGTAGAGAGAGAGATCCAAGCTCTAAATTTTTTTGATTTGTTCTTTGTCAAATATTTTCTATTTTTATAACTTCTTACTTGTTATGGATCATGTTCTCAACATAGTTTATGATGCTATGGATATTGCAAGCATGCTACAGATCCAACATATGCTCTAGCTTCCTCAACATTTGTTGATCCTCTTTTTGAGATCACTTTCAATGCTATGGATCCTATTGTTAGGTAGCGAAAGTAAAACAGAACAACTACAAAGCATAAAACCGAGAACAACAAACCAAATATAGAAGCAATCACACAATTGACAGAGTTATTTATGTTGAAACCCAATGCAAGAAAAACCACGGGCTATGATAGTCAATATTCTTTTATTCGAGGGAGAATTACAATAGCCAACCTAGGCATACAACCATCCTCTCCTCTCATACACACAACACCTCAGTATTGCGTCTTGCTCTCACACACTCAATACACATTGCATTCTCACCTCTATGGGTATGCTCATATATATAGCATCTATCACTCAGTTCCACAAACTGATCATGAATAGATCACATAGTTACACAAACAATTCATAAATATATTGCATGCATGCACATTAACATAGTTGCATGTATGTGCATGTGACCACATGAGGAAATTCATTGGCATGTTTCCAACAATCTCCACCTTGATAACAATTTACCTGATATATCATGCCCTTAATTAATTCATCACCTTTCTTGCATTCCAAGATAATCCAAACACCATCACAGCTCCACAACTTCTCTAACAATATCGTTACGTGAACATGCCTGGACGATTCACTCCAGTATGGACCATTATGTCTCCATCCATAACATGTCTAATAAACTGATGCACTTGTCCAAATCTCATGAATCATAACCACAGACCAAATCACTGCAACCATTGTAGGTGATACTTGTGCTTCTATGTTTGAAGCACCCATTTCCATGCTCTTCACCTAGTTTTTCCATGTGTCTACTGACAACACCAACTGCATGTGAAATGCTGACCATTTTTCCATCGCAATCATCAAAATTCCTACTAGCATATAATACTCGAGACATATAATCCTTTTCTACTTCATCAATTAGGACATAAACCTTAAGATAACTTACAATTGAAAGCCAAAAGGATTTTACCAGTTTCACATTATTCATACTGAATTTCCTGAATATCTTCACCACATACTTCTGTTGTGATAACCAAGCTTACCATATTTCCAATCTCTGTGTATTTCCATGCCCAAGATTTATTTTGCTGCTCCCAGATCCTTCATAACAAACATCCTAACCAACTGAGCCAACCTGCTGATGTCAACCATGCTTGTGCTTGCAATAAGCATAACATATAACACCAAGATAATGAATATACCATAAACACAATGGTTATACTCACTTCTTGTAAAATTTGGCTCACCATGAAGGAATCAAACATCTTGTACCATTTTCCTAGCATGCTTTAGGCCATACAATGATTTTTGAGTTTGCAAACAAATCTCCTGTTGCGATTTTGAACTAACCGTTATGGTTGTTCCATATACATCCCCTTATCCAAAAAACTCCATGTAAAACAATTTTAGAATCTAGTTGTACTATCACATCCAATGCTAGCACAACATGAATAGAAACAAGCTTTTAACAATTGGTGAGAAACTTTCATGAAAATCAATACCTTCCAAATACCTTTCTGCTACCAGTCATGCTTTGAACCTTTCATATTTTACTATGTTTGATTTTATAAAAGGAGATACATAAAACACTGCATCTTTGTCCATGATGATTCTGTGGGTAGTAGGATCCCACAGTCTGCACCCATTAACATCATCACCATATCAAATATCTACCTGTTTGATTTGAGTCCTACTTAGACCGCTGATAGAAAAAACATAAGAATCACAACCGAATAATTTCACATTTGATTAATTACCAGATGACATGTTCATACCTTTTCTTGAATCTTCCTGTATTTTGCAACCAATGGTGACCGATTTACCAGATAGCACAACCGCTTCTATCCACAACTATCGTTGCAACTTGACATTACTGAACATTCCTATTCGATCCCAACTTCCTTGCAATATTTTCTAAGTTCCATGGATATGAACATACCTTCATTGTATATTCTCAAACAATTGATTTACCTACCAACACATCAACCTTTCTACAGACCCACCTTTCTAAACTGGGCACACTATTCCACCTTGAACTTTGCATTCAAACAACCTTGACCAAATCCGACCAAGCTGACCAAGTAAGCCTTCACCGCTTACTTTCAGGCCCATTTACAATGGAGTTTACCAAACCTTTTATAGGTTTCATTACATGCAAATTCATGGACACAATACCACAGGATACCCAAAACACATGGACCCGAAAAACCACCAGCTTTGACCTAAAAATAGATCTAACTAATTAACTCTTTCACCGAGTCAAGGTTAACCCAACATACATGCCCCCCCACACATTCAATCTACCTAAATCTACATCTAGAATTTTCATAGGTGACCTAATAAACAAGGGGTACACATGCCTATCCAGGTCTTACAGACATATGCCCATTTACATGCAAACAATAATTTCTACAACTCCAAAGTAAATACATTTTTTTTTCTTTCACGGTGACTCAACCATCATCGCTCTTTCTATTGCCTTGTTGTTCAAGCAGATCGTGCATCTTGAGCTTCCATAGCTCACATTTAAATTCTTGTTACTGAATTTCTCCACTTCAAACTTAGAACTCTACACTCTTCATTAACACAAAAAACCCCACACTGCAGCTTATAAATCCAAGCTCTTTAAAATATGTGTACGAGCCAATTTTGAAGTTCAAAGTTGAACCCAAAAAATATTAGTTAAAAGATTTAAACCCAAAATATATATAATATATTTATATAAACCTTTTACTTAAAAGAACCTTCCAAGCCAATTTTGAAATTCTTCAAAATTGAACCCAAAAAATATTAGTTAAAAGATTTAAACCCAAAATATATATAATATATTTATATAAACCTTTTACTTAAAAGAACCTTCCACCTCACTTTTAGAAGCAATTCTTTAATAAAATAAATCTTGTGCTTTCAAAAGATTTTGTGCATAGTATATCACCAAAAAAAAACATGCTTCCATACTTCATGCTTCTACGTGGAGTTTTGTGCACCAAATAGGTGATACACCATGACTTCTACCGGGTATCGTACCAAGAAAAAAAAAAAAAGTGATCAACGACTTTCCATAACTTTTGTTCAACACATGTACTTCCTGCTCTCTCAGATGAACTTCAATATGAATAACCTCTCACGGTCATCGCTCCTCCACAAGGATACACTGATACACAACTATCGCCTCTTTTGCATTGAATCTTTTCCAACATGCGGCACATGTATCTCTGCACGTAGATTAATTAGAAATTCGCCCCTCCTCCAACACACAACAGTCAGATTGCCCCTCTTCCAACACACAACACTCAGATCGCCCAAATGCTCTCTGCATATACCAAGGTCAATGTTCCTCCAGATAGGTACCAGAAGCGTTAGGGAAAAGAATAATGCCTCTGTAACAAACTCAGATATCGTCCTCGCAAGCCAGATCTCATCCAACTCGGTTCACATGTTCTGATACCACTTGTTAGGTAGCTGAAGTAAAACATAACAACTACAAAGCATAAAATCGAGAACAACAAACCAAATATAGCAGCATTCATATAATTGATAGAGTTATTTATGTGGAAACTCAATGCGGGAAAAACCATAGGCAATGATAGTAGGTATTCTTTTATTCAAGGGATATTTACAATAGTCAACTTAGGCATACAACCATTCTCTCCTCTCATACACACAACACCTCAGTATTGTGTCTTACTCTCACACATTCACTACACATTGCACTCTCACCTTTATGGGTATGCTCGTATATATAACATCTATCACTCAATTACACAAACTGATCATGAATAAATCACATAGTTACACAAACAGTTCATAAATAGATTACATGCATGCACATTAACATGATTGCATGCATGTGAATATGACCGCTTGAAGAAATTCGTTGTCTTCCAACACCTATACCTGCGCCATTATTTTATGCTACAGATCGATCAATGTGCTATGGATACCACGTCATGGTCTAGTTTATGTTCCAACAACATTTTTGTGCTCCATATTCCACAGCCTTTTCGATAAATCTTTTATTCGAATTCTTATGCACTCCTCACTGGCTACACCTTCTGGTTCTAGTTCTTCAGCAGTTACGAATTGTTGCAGATCCTCAACACTTGTGGTTGCTTAAGATATTTCTATCAATTCCATGGATTTTTTCCTTTTTCAATGACTACAATTTAAGTCACTCAACACCTATTTTAGTTATTTTCCACCGCCTATGAACATCTTTCTAGCGTACAGTAATTGTATATCTTACCAACCACCTGTTCTACCAACATAACCACAATCGATGCATCTACCTCAACTTATGACCACCACTCCTCCACTTTGAGGTTAATTATAGGTACGTTTTATTCCTCCTAATAGTGTTTTAGAATCATTGAATGCTATGGGTCTGTGTTGGAATGCTACCTAGATCCTCCTGTGGTTTCCGCCAAATGGTCAATTTCACTACCATCGTTCTTCCAAGGATGAAATCTTAATTCAGCCGGGAAACTGGCCACTGCCTTACTTCTTGTGTTCGATCATACCATGTCATGTCATTCTCATGCATACTACATGTCGTTGCCTTTAATTCTGCCACCTACATGTCAGGTCATCTCAAACCCACGCCACCACATTTAAATCGTTTATCATTACTTGCTATTATGAAAGATTTTTCCTTAAAGGATATGTCTTTCGAATGGTGATTAAGTCTCTGCCTACCTTTTCACATGATGACAAAATCCTTCCCTAATTGAGAGATGTTCTTATTGTTCACCACCCATTCCATCCCTTTTGTTACCCGAGCTTGATACTCTCTGCTACAATGGGAAGATCAGTAGTCAAGCTTGTGAAGAAATCTAGATGTATTGTGAATCTTTCGGGAGGCAAGATGGCTGGTTTATTTTGAACGGTTTGTAGGGGTTCGACACCACAATATTTGTGGATTTCACCAAGTCATTTAGAGTGTCATCTATTGTGGTAAGGGGATTGAGGAGTAATGTTTTATAAGACACCATTTCATGGGTTACAGGGCTACCGAGAATAGGGGATAGGTGGTTTGAAAAATGGATTATAGTGAATAGTGTGTGCTTGGCACTTACTAGTGGGTGATGAGACTATTGAAAAAGGTCGTTAAGGCGACCTTGGGATAATGTTGCATATTTCATTTAGAAATATATCACATTTGAGGGATGATACAGCCTCATGTCCAGCCATCATTTTAAACCGCTAACCCACTTGAGACACCAATGTCTCATTTTCATGCCAGTTTTACTGTGCCAATCACTGCAACTGATGTCAAGGATGGTAGTTGAAAGTAAAAACTCTGAAAAGAGTTTGGCTCAACCTAGATTGATCAAATTGCTGGTTTTAGATTCTCTCTCGTAGCATAATCTTATGTGGGATACCCTTTTTGTAGGTCCAAGGCCACAAGTGGTAGTAGATGATGTGCAATTTGAAGCAACAGAGGAAGATCAAGTAGCAGAAGAAGGGAAAGTAGTAGAATCTACAAAGGATGGAGAGGACAAACCCTTAACTGAAGGGGGAAGTCCTAGCCATCGAAGGATTGATATTTCTTAAGACTCTTTATAGGTGACAAGTTCTCCAATAGGTAATAAAGTCATCATGCAAGAAACAACATATATTTAATGAAACTTAAAATACAGGACACGGTCTACAATGGCAACAGAAGCTATAAGGGAGCCACAACAAACCACGAGTGTTGTAGATGTTACACAGGAAATCAAGCAGGCCACAACCATAGAAGTAGTTGCTATAGAAGCTCAGCCAGTCAAAAAGAAAGAGAAGGGTATCAACCACTTACCTGGTAAGCCTCATCACCAGAAACCCTTAAGCATGGACCATCTTATGCCACATTATGGAAAATTAATAAAAGGATAAAAAATATGAATAGGAGGTTGCACTAGAAATTATGCCACATTATGGAAAATTAATAAAAGGTTAAGAAATATGAATAGGAGGTTGCACTAGAAATTGGCTATTACCCAAGATAAAATAAAATATGGTATGCCAAGGTAAACCATAGATACATTGGCCCAAGTTGTTAAGGAATGGTGTAAAGAACGTCCACTTTCGTGGCTTTGCATGAAGGTGGCATTAGAGGAAAAAATTAGAGTATAAATATATGATTGATAATATTGTTCAAGATCAAGGAAAATTTGCTACAGAACCAACATAACCCATTGCTACTTAACCTACTATTGACAATAGTGTTGTAAAACCTATTGGAGATAGTATGGTTACAGAACCTAGCATTGACCAAATTGCTTTGGAACCTACCATTAATGTAGTTGCTACGTAAGGAGATGGGATACCTACTCAACAAGCACCCTAAAAAAAGTACTTATTGGTATGCCTAGAAATGGAGTAGTGAAAGTTAGAGTACACATGGTGGAAGGAAACTTAGTGGGATCTTTTGAAATTAGTGGGATCTTTTGAAATGGTGATCAATGGCTAAATCACTTGGAAAGGTTGTCATTTCATTGCAAGATCGTCACCAAACCACTCATCATTTGCGAAACATTGGGTTGATTTCTACACCAGAAGTGAGGAAAAATGGAGTTTCTTATAGACAGAAAGGAAAAAGGTTCAAGAGGCTCCATGGACAGTTCAAGGACTGACAACCGAGGTACCAATAGTTAAAACAAGATAAAAAGTATATGTCTCATTTATCTCACATGACCCTTGCTTGCAGGAGTCCTTCCCCTATATATTCACACTATTTGAGGGAATAATGAATATCATTCCAGATGCATACCCTGGATGCAGGAAGATCATGTAATATTCTAGTTCTTGAACACTTTTATAGTTATATTATAATTGTCGTGGAGAAGACCAAAATTTATTATGTGAGTTATATCAACACAACTTTCTGCTGGATGCTCAAGACAAATGGCACGTGAATGGGACCCTAACCCCTTTGTGGGGGGTATAAAGATAAGGGCCTTTGCTTCATTCATGACTCATCAGATTCAATGGAGAAATGCGTTGTCTCACATGGAGTATACTAAGTTGAATGACAGTTAATGGGTGAAAGGGGAGCATCATGTTCCCTCCACAATTATATTAGAAAAAAAAAAATCTGCTCATGCAGTCTTGTGTTGTTTCTTCCATTCTTAAAACTCAGTGAATGGCTATTTGTAACAGTGGGGATTGGATAGCACAAAAAAGGATGGAAACCCTACTTTGCTGCCAAAGACGGTAGGGGGTCTTATTCCCTAAGCAGAAAATATGGGAACCATTGTCTTAGTCCAAATTTGGCGACACCTTAAATCAGTCCCAAATATATATTGATCTTTTAAGAAGGAACAACACACAGTGGATAGGATTGAAATTTCACTTTCCAATCCTTTGGGGTCCTTCTGAGGATTAGCAAAGAGGGGTAACATTTTGGGAATACATTGACAACAGGCTTGGGTATTGGGAGAACAAAGTCATCTTTCATATGATTGGAGCAAAATTCAGTATGAGTCCTCATAACCTATTTTATCCAATTCTTATGACTAGATGCCAGAGTACAAGTTGCACGAGGGCATTAAAATATCCACTTGGGGGGAGATGATGAGTCATAGTTTTGGCCAATATTTGACACCTTTCTCCTTCATTCACAAACCTTGTTTTCCCAACCCTTAACCTTTACATTCATCCTTTTTGTTGCTCAAGTCAAGATTTTAGCTCAAGGCACTGTTTCATTTCATATTTCAGTTGATTTTTTGTTAAACATTAAGGGAAGTAGCGTATTTTGTATTTATCTTTGAATAATAAATTAGTTGAGAGATTGTTGCAGATTCACTTGCTATAGGTCCACATGCAAAGGATCTATGGAAGTAAAGTGATATGGTTGGAAACATGAACACTACTACAAATCCTACAGGTTGTTGCGAATGGACAGTAAATTGACACATAAATGTGACTTTAATTCTTCCTCTTAGAGTGATTTTTTTTTTTAACAAAAACGGTTATGTTGCATTAATCAGCATTCTGGCCAGCCAGAATCTGGAATTTACAAATCCGAAGAAGGTTGGTGACCTCTGACAGTGCTGCCAACCTTCTTGTGAATGTCTTGGGAGACCAGTCCCTTCTGCTCCTTGAGCTAATTCGAGAATATGACAAGAAGTGCGTACATGAGTAAATTCTCACAAACTGTGAGCATAGCAAGAGACAGAAGCAAAGCATTATTACAAGGGGGCTGAAATTTTCCCCTTAATGTAGGGGTCCAGCTTTTTCTGTGACCCTAAATAAATGTTGGTTGCCGCCTCCTTTTCTCTGCGTGCTTTGTTGGTCTTTCGCCCTCGGGTAAGGGGCGGAGACGGGACTGAATTGTCTTCAGATTCAGAAGTTCCCCCAAAGCCGCTAGAGGGGGTTGTAACCCGACCTTCTTGAGCTTCCGGATCTGGAGCCCGAATCTTTCTTGCTGCTACAGATTTTGGGGGGGAGGATTCTGGAAGGCTTTCGTCTGCCGGAGGATCATCCTTGATTGTTGTTTCTTCTAGTTCTGGGGCTTCGTCTTCCTTTAGCGCATCAAAACTGTTTTTATTTTCTAGAGTTGCCTCTGTTGAATGAGTGGCCTTCGGGGCTTGGTCTAGTGGTTCCTTTCGCTTTGGCTACCTTCGTCAGTTTGCTACGGGCTGAAAGGCGTCTCCTTTGACTGGTCCCAGTTCCTCAGCGGCTTTGGGGCAGTTTCTTGCGAAGTGGCCGTAAGCATGGCACCGGAGGCACTTGAATGGAATCTGCTCATAGTCCAGCTCTTGGATATGGCTCCATTCCCCCAGGGAGAGCTTAATGGCTTCCAGAAGACCTTTCTCGAGGTTAACCTCAACACAAATGCGGGCGCAGGTATACTGGTCCCCTTTCGGCTCCGCTTTGTCCAGGTAACGCCCAAGCTTATTTCCGATGTCCTCCAGAGATTCTATCCCCCAGAGATGCAAGGGTAGGTGGGGCAGCCTAACCCATACAGGGGCTGCGGTAATCTCGGCTTCGGGGTTGGAGTTAGGAGTCGAGGGGGCTAAGAACAGTCCTCTCGACCCCATGAAATAGGGCCCAGATCTGAAAACTAAATCACAGTCCTCTTTGCTCAAGAAACTGAAGACAAAAAAACCCCTGCCTACTGCAAACAGAGAAACGTTTCCCTTTATCAGTGGTTTCCATCGGTCATTCGTCCATGCCTCCACCGCTTTGGGGCTAGGCCATAACCCCGTAAACTTTTCGATGAGAGACTTTTCTGCTAGAAGGAGGGCAAGAGAGCAAGGCTGCTCTGGAGTTAGCTCCAGAGAGGGGATCTCCTCCATCTTCTTCACAAACTTGAACGAGAGAGAAGGCTTGGATTTGGGGCCTGCCGAACGAACTAACGCCTTGAATGCTTCCAAAGGGTCTTTTCCCTTCTCGGCGTTTTGATCTGGGGCCATCGTAGCCGACCTCCTGCAAACAAGATTAAATCGCAGTGATGAGCCAAGACCACTGTACCCACCCGCATGCAAAAACCGTAGGTGGTCTCAGGCTTCGCAAGGACCCTCTGAAGGCTGTCGGGGAACCCTGACTACTGTAGGCTGTGTCCTATGATCAAATAACCTCTCCAAAATACGTGCGCGGAGGAGGGACGCTATGAATGAGTGCTGGGGCCCTGATCGGTGCTGGAACCGCGCCTTGCAATCAAGAAACCAGAGCTGAAGCGGCTAGGGTTTAAGCCCTAGCCGCTTTGCATTCTGTCTCGCAAACCTGTGCATTGAACCTCGGCTAAGATCTTCCTCTTAGAGTGATTATACAGTTACAACAACATTATTACCAGTGAAATGTCCAGAAACAAGATCTGTCTATCCTCTTGTTTATATTCCAACACTTTGTTACTTGTCTTTAATTTGATTACAATACTCGGTTTTAAACGGATTGAGAATATCTAATTCTCAAGCATGTTTGTATTAATTTCTCTTTATTACTTAGTTAATGAAACGTGTGTATAATAAGAGGCATTTTTCTTTGATAGACGGTAGACAATGAACAATGATGGACAAGACATTCTGATGTTTTGAGATAGAACATCATCTAGATACATATTTGTTTTACCATATGAGTTCAATTCTATTAATTATATGTGTTAGTGTGGATGTTTAGGTTATTGATTAAAGTGTATTGTTGTTTTTGAGGCAGGGCCCATTTTAGAGGAACATGTGTTGTGTATTTTAGATTTCTTTCATTTCTGTTTGAGTATATGTTCATTTGAATTCTGTAGTTTAATAATTTCCTTTATATTCTTTAATAGATCATTTTTGCAATTAGTTAAATTGATCATTTGCAAATCCTATAGCTCAGTTTTAAATTTTGAATTTGTTAATACCCACAGAATTTTATTTATGAAAAATATTTCAATTATGCAAGTGTCTGTGTTTGCGACAAGGGTTATTTTATCCACACAATAGGATTTCAATTATGCAAGTGTGTGTTTTTAGTAGAAGTATTTTCATTTATATAACAAATTTAGTATCTATTGCTTCAATCACAGTAATTTCTTAATATAGGAGTATGGTTTCCTTTCCTTTCTCTTGATAGAGCATAGTAGAAAACCAATGATAAAGTGATTTATAAACCTGCATATACAGTACAAGGCATCTCAGTAGACTCCAGAACCTTGCTTTGACAATTTAATGTATGATCCATTTAGCTACCCTTCCTCAAGTTCCCCACACTTCGCAATCCAGGCTGCTTTCGTCGCTCGGTCAAGCGTGGAAATCCCAAGCTTCAAATCAGTAAGGTAATTAAATAGACTATTAGTCAAGAGAGAAAAACAAGGGCCTTAGGCCCCAAACAGATATGATTGAGCTCAATTTCCATGAAGAGGACCTCATAAAACTACATAGATCCTTTCTAAGGGATCTCTAGCCTCTAGATGAGATACAAGTGCCATTTACAGGGTTTGAGCACCATGGTTGGGTCTAGAAGCCTCTTAGTTGGACCCCAATTCCATTAGGAAGTTTTGTGCACCATGTAATTGTAAGTGTTAAACCTTTGAAGTAAAGCAATGCATATAGATTCTTAAGAAAAACAGAAATTAATCAATGGCTCATACACATAGTACACAAAGATTTATGCCGGAAACCCTCAATCGGGGAAAACCTCTCTTATATTCATTATATCGAATTTCACCATTCACCATACAATATATACAATGTTTTTAGGTATTTCGTAGATACCAAAACCATAATCCCTTAATCCGGGATTAATTTAGAAAACCATTAAAAATAGCAAAAACTGCCCCAAAAAAAATTTCGGGGTGCTGCCCCGAACGCTGCGCATAACCAGTGGGGGCCATACCTGGCCCCCCCTGGGACCCACCTAAGAAGTGCCCGATGCACACGACACAAAGAGCACTACTAGAGGGATCGTCAGACGCAATTGTCGAATCTGACACACCCACACACACACATGCAAAGAATATAACACATACCCAACAATAATGCATTCAAGGCCTTAAAAATGGTTGGGGAAGGAGCATAAGGTCTTGGGGTCCTATTTGAATCTTCTTAGGATCAAACTTCATGTAATAGTCCTTGAATAACCACATAAGACCTTTATATGGGATATTTGGCCTCTGTGGAGAATATTTGGTGCCATCAGTATGTTTGCATAACAAAAATGAGTCTCGATACCTATACCATGGCTAGGGAAGGAAAAAAAGGAACTTAGGCACAAAACAAATCTTCTTGAGCTTAAGGGACATGAACTAGGACAATACTGACTACACTTATCCTTTCAAGGGGATCATTATTTCTAGGTGGGATATGGGTGCCATTATAAGGTTTTTTACACCACATACATGAGTCAATGCCTATAACATGGCCAAAGGAGGAAAACAAGGGTCTCAAGCCCTAATTGAATATTTCCCATGCTTAATGGCCATGAACAAGGCCCATGACTATGAATATGGGCACTATTAGTATGATTTTCACAATAAGAATGGGTCTTAGGACACCTACCATGGCCGAGGGAGGAAAACAAGGGCCTTAGGCCCTAAACAAAACTTTTTGGGCTTAATGGCCATGAAGAAAGATATCATAGCCACTGGGCACAAGGGGTATGTTCTACAATACCATGGGCATTGGGAAAAGGAGTAAGAATAATATGAACTTGTGAATTTTTACTCGCAACAACGCTTTCACTTCTAGGAACACACATGTACTTTTTAACATGCACACTTTTTAGAATCAACATGCATTCTTTTAACACAAGTGAATTCTTTAAATTCGTTTTTTTTTTAAGATTGAGAATTCCAAACTACATGTTTGTTAACTTGGTTGCTTCAAATTTAGGTTCAAAATGACAAACCTAGTGGTTTGGGCTGCAAAAACATCAAAACCTTCATTTTTTTAATACCTCTTAATATCTCTATTTTTTATGTTATTTTTAGATAGTCTACAAAAATTCATTGCCAATAAAACTACACACACATACAAATATGACTACATATTTCAAATGTATAGAAACAAAATTAACTAATATTGTTTACTATTTTTTATTTATTTTGGTCTAAAACACATATGTAAAAAATTTAAATAATACTTTTTACTATTTTTTTATTTATTTTTGTCTAAAATACATGTCTTTTGTATAACTTTTTATCCCCTTACTTGTTTATTTTTTTAAAGTATTGGTTGCACTAATACAAACTTAGATATACAATTAAAAATAAATAAAAATTGTTTGAATATGTTAAGACCCTCAAACCCTACACTAACACATGACCTCGTAAATTTGAGGATGTAATGAATTTCATAATTTAAAAAATATATAAAATTTAACATTATAAACTTTGGAAAAATAGTTATGCACAAGAACAATGTGTTCTTCACAATTGTATAAACTTTTTGAAGGGAATTCCATCATTTAGGTACTCAACGCCTACATTGACGACAACATATGCATTATATTTTGTAGGAAAAATAACATACCACTATTAGAAAAACTCAAATTTCACATTGTCATACAAAATAAATAAAAATTATATATTTTGAAAGCTAATTCGATATTGTACATTTCATCATCTAACACCATATTCAAATTCATTGTGAAAGTACCTCAAATCCTCTCTCCAAGTTAACAATATTGTTGTTTTTCCATGTTTGCAATGCCGCTAATGCATCATGAGAGACCACCATTAGATTACACTCACCCCCCATTTGTTTGATGTTGAAGTATTCTTGTTAGAAAATAACCACTAATGTAAATATAAGTACATTAATTCTCTCAACTCTTGAGTTGACGGCCCAAAGATCCCACATGCACTAATATTATATCAACTTTTTCTCTAAACCTGGATTTTGCTTGCAAGCTTCATAGTTAAATAAAATTATTTCTCAAGATCTTTCTCCATCGATCTTCTCTCTCATTGAAACTCGCATATGAATGGATCTTAGGGTGCGCACATGTATCTATCATGTGTAGGCCCTGCATGTGGAATAATACTCCACAATAAATTCCCCTATCGCTATATGCTTTTCACAATGCAAGATGTAGAACTTAAGTTACTTAGGATTAAACCAATTTCCACAATTAAAATAAAATCATGTCATCACACCTCTGTAACACTATATGATATTTTATATAGCTTTTCAACTCATACCCAATCCACCACCAACAAATTCAGCCATACTGTACCATCTACAACCCATACAACCCACAACTAACCACTCCTAGTGCTCAAATGGTCCCACTCAACATGGGCCTTCTTTATAATTTTCTAGGGATGCCTAATCCACCACTGAAAAATTCACCCATTCTCTACCATTTGCAACCCATAGCTAGCCACTCCTAGTGCTCAAATGGTCCCACTCACCATGATCCTTCTTTATAATTTCTGAGAGATGCCACATTGATCCCTTCCCTCCTCCACTTTTTTTAAAGCGACACAAATCAACGTCTTTTGTATCTATATGCATTGGGATTGTGATTGTTGGACTAGTTGATTCAAAAGTAGCCTCTACACCCCATCTCAACTAATAAAGCATGGCTTATCCTTCTCTAAAGGGAATTGTATAAATGTTTACTTTGTAAAGTGCCTTTGGAATAATATCCAGAATTGTCTAATTATCTCGAGGCTACTTGTAACACACCCAGACCATCCATCTGGGCACATCACTGCAAAAATTGGCTCTGATACCACTCTATAATGCCACCTTGGCCCCCAACTGAGGCATGCCACTTCATGAGCACTCTGTCATAGCTCTATAGCTCATTGTAACACACCTAGAACCCTCGTTGAGGCATGATACATAAAATTTCTACCTTGATACCAAAATGAAAGGAAAAATATATAGTGCAACATGCCTACCAATCATGCATCTAACAACACTTGCAAAAACCATGAACAAAAACTATACAAAAACTTATAACCACATATACATATTGAACGCATATTTGTTATACAAAAAAATTAAATCTAAGAACATAAATAAACACAAAGATTAACACTTATCTTTAAGTGACAATGATGCAACTGACTCTAGGGATCAGACGTTTCTCCCAACCATAGATCTGTTTCTCTCCAAATCTCAACAACATATCACCCCCAAGCTGGGGATATGTATCCATAAAATAGGGTTTTTCTCACAGTCAAAATACTTCCAAACGTGATTAGTCTTCCTACAACTATCTCAATCCACCAAATTCTCTTCCCCGCGACCTACACAACCCAAGGGAGGGGATCCCACCTAGTTGGCCTAACCATTGGATAGTCAGCGCACTTGGTGCTCATATGGCATATAAAGTGTGGTGACCATGGATAACCTTTGGAGATTTCTCGTGCTCTGGTCATATGGTATATGGCATGTGAAGTGAGTTCATTACCGAGGGTTGGGGATAAGCCCCGACCCTTTCTTCGCCTAACCAAACCTTACATCAAATTCAAATATTAGATTTGAAGACATATATGGGTAAGAAACAAATGGTATCCCGGCCCGCATGGAGCCTCTGGACTTAGTGGAGGTCTCAGGTTCAACCCCCGCGGACTCCATATAATTTTAACAAAAAACCAATGATGAGTGCCACGTGGCACCTTCCCATTCACTATGAGCATGCCATATGTTGACCACCCACTGGTCCACGTCAACCACTATCACATAAACAGTCAAATCACCACTTTTCGCGTGTTAGTACGGTCTCATTCCATGTCAGCAGTATGGTCTGCACAGTCAGAATGTACGGACTATACAATCAACATTTTTTTGTCTAATTAGCAAAGCGAACATAACACGATATCTCTTGCATACGATGTATGTTTGAACCCGTTCAAGTTGCATTGGGATCGTGATGACGAGGCCTATGCACGAGTCTATTTTCAAGCAATTCCAAGAACTTTGATTTTTTAGCATATTTTGATCCCTGGATCACTAGGGATGCCAACTACTAGGAAACAACTGGTGCACAATCTATCACCCTCAGGGAATCTCTCTCTCTCTCTCTCTCTCTCTCTCTCTCTCTCTCTCTCATAGTTTTATATGCAAGCATGACAACCTGTTTCTTCAGCTCCAACGATTATCTATCCTTCACTTCTCTCCAACTCATTGTCTATGCTTCCCACCTTGTGGTCTCTCCTAGACGATTCAAACTTCTTGATGCTTCTCCCACTCGTTAGAATCCTACTTCCCCTCCATTGAATGACTCCTACTAGACTGCTCAATTCCTCTAATTGTTGTTTGGACTGACTGACTAACTCTATTTTTCCATACAAGTTTATATTTTCCTTGCTTTCTTAACTCACACTCCTCCCAAGTAGGTTTGTACTCAACCCCATGCTCACAATAACTTCCTGAAATGACTTCTCTAACCCACCCTCTTATAGGAATTCAATGATTGGATTTGGAAACACTCCAAAGGATATAGAAGGTTCATAACATAAGGTAATATCTATAACAATGTGGGTTGAGATTAATACCCATGGTCATTCTCTTGTTTGTACCCCTCCCCCTCTTATGGATACTTATCCCTTGATTAATTTGTCTTTGTCCACCTGCAATGTAATTGTCGTTATCTATCATTATAATTTACAAAGTTTACATATTACATTGATTGTCCCATGTACATATATCTTTGTAAAATATATACATCACTAAGATGGGGGTAAAATAGGGATGTTACATTCCCCTCCCCCTACAAATTGAATTGTCCTTGGCGCACATTATCATACACAATTTCATAATTACATACAAATATTTTCACAGCTAAATATTTGCTACTTCTGCAAGTTCACAACTCTCGTAGCAATTCCAACCATCAATCTTGCTTCCTCACAATCTGCAAAACCCAAGGAAGTGTCACCCCTTCACTGCTCATAGTACCTTAGGTTGTACCACTTTCCTTCTAGGGCCAATGCATAGATCAGACAAGAAGCATCTAATATGTGGCTCCATGAATTCTCAGCTTCCAGAATGGAGTCTTCACTTGTTTATTTACACATGTACATTCATCTTTCTTCAAAACTTTCAAAAATTTTCAAGTACTCTTCCTACATAGCCTTCTTGTTCTCCCATGTGGCATCTTTAGGATCGTATCAGGTCCACTAAACCTTTACCATTCCGATGGATTTGTTCCAGAGCACTTTGAATTTTCGGTCTAGGATGCACACTAGCTCCACCCTAAAATCCCTTATGTGCTTCACCTGTGTCACAGTCCAATCAATTACATGATTAGGATAATGTATATACGTATTTAATAAAGAAACATGGAACACATTATGAATTCTCATGGATGTAGGTAATGCAAGCATGTATGCAATTGATTCTATCATCTCTAGGATTTAAAATCACCCACAACATATTGCTACCAATTTTGGGCAACTTCTCAACTTCAACAAGGTCCTTTTGGATTTAACTTTCAAAAATATATTCTACCCCACTTTTAATTCTCCATGTGTCCTTATTTTATCATCATAACTCTTCTGCATTTCTGGAGCAATCTTCATATTCTACACGATCTTAACCATTTTCTCCTCCATTTCTCTTAACAAATATGGCCCAATAACATCTCTATATGTTGGATTATCCCAACTCACTGACGTGTTACATTTTCTATCGTACAACGCTTCAAATGGACTCATCTTCAATGATTCTAGATATCCATTATTTTAGGTGAACTCAACTAGATGCAAGAAGTCCTCCCACCTAGAAGGTTTGTCCATAACATACATTCTCAACATATCCTCGATTACCCAGTTAATTATTTTTTTCTGCCCATCCAACCCTAGGTGATATGTTGTACTAAAATTCAATTTGGTCCCAAATACCTCTTCCAAAAATTGGAGGTGAATTTGGTATCTTTATATGATGTTATCGCTTTAGCTACCCCGTGTAGCCTAGCAACTTCTTTCATATATTTTATGCAATATCAACTTCCTTATGAGTTACCTTTATTGGAATAAAATGTGCAACCTTTGTCAGTTTATCCACTACCACCATAATGGAATCGTGTTGCCTTGTTGTCCCGAGAAACTTGGTAATGAAATCAATAGTAGCAACTTTCCATTTCCATTTAGGAATGACCAATGGTTGCAGCAACCCTATTGGGTGTCTGTGCTCAGTGTTTACCTTTTGACATTCCATGCATCTGGCTAAATAATCTAATACATCCCTCTTCATACCAGGCCAAAAATACTACCCTCTTACAGTTGTGATGGTATTTTTGTATCATGTATGTCTAGTGTATGGCACATTATGCATCTCTCTTAACACTAAGTTCCTCAATTCCAAAAAATAAGGAACATAAACTTTGTTTTTGAACAAGAGGATTCCATCCTCCTATAGCTTGTAGTATTTATATTTCTATTGTAAACTACCATGTTGTAATATTTCCTTGACCTACAGATAATGTGGGTTTGTTGTTACATCCTTTAAAATTATGCCCTTCAAATATGTACTATACACTCTAATGGTTGTATCATGCATTTTATGCACCCTTTTATTGAGTGCATCAACAATTCAAATACTTATTTGATGTCAAAATCATACTAACTGAGAAACTCCAACCATCTCGTTTTTCTAGAATTTATTATTGGTCGGTCAAACATGTGTTTCAGACCACTATGGTCTAATCTGAATTCAAACCTTCGGCCCATAAGATAATTCCTCCACATTTTTATGGCATGTATTATGGATGTCAATTCCAACTCATGCGTGGCATAATTTATTTCATACTCCTTTAACTTCCTAGAATCATAACAGATTGTGTGTCCATTTTGTGTAAGGACTCCACCAATCCCTTCTTTGCATGCATCCGTGCACACAACAAAATTTTCATCTGGATCTATGACCTTTAACACAAGTGCATTGGTCAATAACTCATTCAAGTGCTGAAAACTTCTTTCACACTTGGCACTCCATTTGAACTTCACCCCTTTTCTCTACAAATAAGTTATTGGGTGCGCAATATTGGAGAACCCTACAATGAACCTCCTATAATAGCCAAATAAACCCATAAAGGATATAGCTTTAGAAATACTTTTAGGTACTAGCCAACTCTTGATTGCTTCCACCTTCTCTGGATCCACTGTTATGCCTTCCTCTGAAACAATGAGGCCCAAGTGTTGGATATGTCTTTGGTAAAGAGAACACTTGCTCAACTTGACATATAATCGATGCTCTCTTAAAACTTGAAGCACCATTCTCAAATGTTGTTCATGCTCCTCCTTTGTTTTTGATCAGGGGATCAAATTTTGCTCAATTTTCAAAGTGCTCGGAATGCGACGAAAATAGTGCCATTGCGTCCATCTCGTCTTCCTGATTCCGGTGGTATATTTACTTTCGCAAATGGAGTCCGTATGGAGGAGATATCACGATCTGTCCGCCAAGCCAAACAGGCAAAAATTTGGGATGCTGACTGTACCTGTCCGTACAGTCCGTACGGCCACGTGGAGGGCCATACCATCATGATGATGTGGTAGGAGGTGATGTGGCAGCCGTTGGTTGGTTGTTCGTCGACGAATACAGTGATGACACGTGTCACATTGGCAGCAAATGGTAAGAGGGCACGTGGCCCAATGCATGGGTGCCACGTGGCCCTCGTCGGTTGGTTATTATTTGTTATGGTAAAATTATAAGTGGGAGTCCGCGGGGTTCGACCCCCAGACCTCCCCCTCTATGTAAGACTTAACAAACATCCACTGGCCATGATACCGCCTTGTGTTACTTGTTTCATACTCCAACACATATATATTTATGTTTGCGAATTGTATTATTTTTAAAAGGGGGCGGGCCGAGGCCCAGCCCCGACCCATCATTTATTATATGTAACCATTGTATTATGTTTGGCGCGCACAATTGTATTGTAATACAATACATTGCATTACAATGTATTACATATATATTATATGCACGGGTGTGTGTTGCGCGCGGTTATACCACGGTTCTTTTAACTACCACATGACCGTTGGCCCGGTGGAAAGGCGCGGGGAGGTTACAACCAACTTAACCACTATTTTCCAAAGCCCGCGATCGCGTGTGCCCATGTGCCCAAGAGCCGAGGCGGTTAGGGGCTGGCGTGCCCTTAACCATCCTATGGTTTGTACCGGTGCGCGGTTGCGTATGGGACTTGGTTTTTTCGCTTTAAAGAGCGTGTGTGCCATGTTTGAAACACAAGGGTGCAGATTGTAGAACCAGAGACAGCAAAGTTGGAGAAGGAGCTTCAAGGAGGCATATCTTTCTCATTTTTCGACCGTTTCAGGTGCCAAAAGAGCCCAGACATGGGTTTTGGGACGTTGCGGAGCCATTGAAGTAGTCAGTTTGTCATTTTGAGCACTGTAAGACATGTTTTTGACCACTTTGAGCAATTTAATAATAATGATCCATTGGAAGCTGGACCAGGAGTTGTAGCCATAAGTGGGGTGAACTCCTTTATCAAATTGTTGTGTTTATGTATGATGTTCAATGTTTTATGTTGTTGTCTATGTGTATCTTTACATAAGTAATCCTTTATTATGTGTTGCAAATTGATCCGGTTGCTTTAAAACACGTAACATTTTAACTTGCAATATTTATTCAAGTTTCAAGTCTTCTTCAATTTTAGATCAGTTTTAGAGTAGATGAAAATATCACCTAAGAATACAATAACAAAATTGTCCAAGTAATCCATGAGAACTCCATTCATTAAACACATGAATGCAACTGGTGCATTTGTTAACCCAAAAGGCACCACTACAAATTCATAGTGCCCATATCTTGTCCTAAAGGATATCTTGCTAGTTTCTTTGATCCGGATTATGTTGGTCCGTATTTATAAATGGAACAAAATGAAATACATATGTATAGCAAAGAAACACACAGAGATGCAGTAAAACTTTACTTCTATTAATAAAGAGAGCCTACTGAAACTGTAAAAATGCAGACTGAAGAAAACTTGCTCAAATGGTGGCAACCTATCTCTGAGAAGAGATATGACGGCTACGATCATTCGCCAAAAGATAAATACAATGAGGATCCAAATTCCTTTATAATATAAAACATAAATGAGAAAACCCTAAACATCCAAAACCCTAACCCCGGGAGATGAAACACCAAAATGTTTGTGAGTCCCAATGGGGGTAGTTGATATGTCAACTTCTCGACGGTGTAAATTTTGCATACAAGATTTGTTTGGGGCAGTTGATACACTATTGGAAAGGTATAACCGAGGAATTCATATTCCGTTCATCCTAGCATTTTCTTTCAGCTACATGCTAGGCGTTGTCGAGCCCAAAAAACGTCATTTAGGGCCTCAAAACAACCCTAGAAGTTTGGGACCCGAAAAACTGTAAAACAAATTTCCAAAATGGGAATTGTTCTTTGAGCCATTGGAATAGGTGGGTAATCACTGATATCCACCTGGATCAATCCTCCCCCCCTTCGGAATAAATGGTCTATGTTGCATTGAGCACCCCCATCATATGGAGAAAGTTTTGTTGAACTTGGCCCTGGGTGAGCGGCTTGCTTTGGTGGAGGAGTTGCCCTACTTTGAAAACTTGATAATGTTGGATCCTCTGTTGGCAAGTGCCCTTAATCTGAGTGTCCCTGATCTGATCAATGGCTTCCTGTTCCATGCAGTCATGGTTGAGCTTTTTCAGTGTCAACTGCTCCGCGATCTCTGATGTGTCCAATAATGGTGGGAAGTATGGTTGAATGAGGTCCACATTGAACATAGGGTGTAGGCCAAGGAAGGGGGGAATACTTAGCTCAAAATCATTGTCATACACAACCTTGGTGATGGTGTAAGATCCATAGAAAAGTGGACGAAGCTTCTGATGGGGTTCTGTAAGGCGCTCTTTCTGCAAATGCAACCAAACCTTGTCTCCCACCTGAAACTTGTGTAACACCTGGTGTTGATCATGGAGTTGTTTGTACTTAGAATTGGATTTAAGCAAAATATCATGCACTTGTTTTCGGATGTGTTGAATCCGTCCAATAAACTTGGTGGCATTGTCATCCTCAGATTGAGCATGGGATGATTCTACCTGTATGGATGCAAGTGGCAGTGCAACTTCAAGAGGACCCAATGGTTGAAATCTCAACCCCATCTGAAAGGGATTGTGGTCACTCGAGCTATTAAGAGATCTATTGTAACTATGTTTAACATAGAAGATATTCTCATCCCATGTGTGCGGATGTTTGGAGTTGTACATGCGTAAGATATGCATGATCATTTAGTTGACGACCTATGTCTACCTATCGGTTTAGGGGTAGAAGGTGGTGGATTTGGTGAGCTTGGTGTCCATAGTGAGTAGAGGTTGGACCAGAATGTTCTTAGAAAACCACTATCCCGATTTGATATGATGGTATGTGTTATCCCAAAGTGTACCCACACCCATTCTAAGAAGAGCTTGGTAGTGGCCTCTGCTATGATATTCTTCTTGCAAGATGTTAGGATGGCCATCTTAGAAAACCAATCAACTACCACAAAAACATAGTCATTGCCTTGCTTGGTTGAAGGAAGGCTCAGCATGTGGTCCATCGAGATGGATTCCCATGGCCTGTTGGGAGTAGGAAGAGGGGTTTACAATCCTTGCTTCTTAGTGATTGGTTTGGAAATGGCACAGGCAATGCAAGACCTGTTATACTTGTTGACGTCCTGATGAAGTTTCAAGAAATAGAAATTCTTTTGTAGTACTGCCATGGTATTTTCCATGCCAAAATGTCTTGCCATATGACTGTAGTGATCTTCCCAAATCAGATTCACATGCTCATTTTAAGGAACACAAAGGTGGCCCAAATGGCATAAAAATTTATCCTGAAGATGAAAGTCAGTGACAGTCGTGCCTATTCCCAACATCTGGTAAGTGGTAGCGAAATCAGGATTACTCTTGTAGAGTTGGGGCCACTCGAATGCCTCATGGCCACAAGAATGGAGCACCGTGGTTAAGGCTGCAACAATTGGTGCTCCCTGTCTTATATTTGATGTTGATATGGAACTGATACAAGTATGTAGACCACTTTTGATGGCAATCATTCACCAATTTTCCTTGTGTCTGCATGAACTGTAGAGGTTTGTGATCAATGTGGATGATTGTCTCATTCTCGATAATGCACTTCTTCCATTGTCGGCAAGCTTGTACAATGGAATACATTTATTTTTAATAGGTGGGGTACTTACAGATGGCATCTGATAGTGTCTCACTATGATATTCCACTGGATGACCATGTTGAGTTTGAGGCATAGTTTGAGGCATCAGTCTCAATATCAAAATGTTGTTGCAGATCGGGTCAGGAGAGTACTGGAGTTGATCATAAGTGATGTTTTAGATCATCCAACACTTGTTGTTGTGACTTCCCCCACATGAAATTTTCCTTGCCACCACCCTTAGTCACTTGGTTGAGGGCCCATGCAATATGGGAGAATCCAAACATGAACCCATGATAGAAGTTGGCAAGTCCTAAGAAAATTCGAAGCTTGGTTACTGTGGTCAGGGCCGTCTAGTCATGAATGAATTGGATATTGACTGGATCCACATGCACACCATGCTCATGAACATTGTAGCCTAGGTATTAGACCGTGTTCATGTTGAAGGAACATTTTTCCAAGTTAGCATATAGATTGTGTTGTCACAGAGTGTGAAATCCTGTTGAATATGTTGCAAGCGTTCTACCCAATTCTCGCTGAAGATAACGATATCATCCAGATATACCATCACAAAATAATTGGTGAAAGGCCACAACATATCGTCCATCAATCTCATGAAATTCGTTGGAGCATTTGTCAAACCAAATGGCATGACTAGACATTCCAAAATACCTTATTTGGACTTGAAAGTAGTCTTCCATACATCAGTCTGTTCTACTCGAACCTGGTGGTAGTCAAACTTCAGGTCAATCTTACTGAAAAACTTAGCTCCCTTGAGTTGGTCAAGAAGGTTGTTAATTCGGGGAATTGGGCATCGGTTCCTGATTGTGATTTTGTTTAAGGATCTGTAATCAATGCAAAGTCGTCAAGTCCCATCTTTCTTTTGCATGAGTATAATTGGGCTCCCGTAGGATGAGAAAATGGGTCGGATGTTCCCCTTTTGAAGCATCTTTTGGATCTATTGTTTGATTTCATCATTTTCCATTAGAGAGAGACGATAGACTAGCCCACTAGGTAGAGGTTTACTGGGGGTTATATCTATTAAATGCTTGACCTGACAGTGCAGCAGTACCCTAGTGGGTGAGGAGAAGATGTATTTGTATTCTTCCACTATCTTGTCCACCTTCTTTTGTTGCATGGAGAGACTCTATGCAGAACCATGGATGTGGTTGCGATCTTCTGTTCACTTTGAGAGTGAATCATGAAGAAGACAAATTTTTCGATCTAAGAAATGACCTTCCTGCATTTCTTAGAAGAGATCAGAGAAATGACGGTAGGTTGAGCTACCTCTAGTATCATGTACAATTGTATACCCAAAGTAATAATAACACTACGAGGTCTAGACTCATATACAACATGTCGTTTCCACAAGTATGGTTGGCCTAAATGAACATCACAAAATTCAAGGGGGGAAATATCACACAATGCCTCATCCTTGAAGGGTTTGATGTCATAGGGCAGATGACACTGTTGGCTGACGTGGATATTTATTCCTTGGTGGAGCCACCCGATGGTGTAGGTTTGTGGGTGTGGTTTCGTTGGCAGTTTGAACCACTTGACGACCTCTGCTGAGATTAGGTTATTTTGACTTCTGCTATCAATAATGAAATGCAGTGGAGCACCCGTCACCCACATCTGCGAGTGAAAAAGAAGTTCACCTTCCTCCAATTCTTCTAGTTCACTTCGTTGGACCTTGGTGGTAGTGACAGTGGAATTGGGTTCTGCGTCAATGATATTCTTTTTCTGGATCTGATTTAGTGTAAGAACCTATCTCTGACTCTGAGGCTTTCATCTCAGCCACCAACGACTATGTCGAGTGACATTCATTGGTGTTATGCCAAGGGATTTTATGAAATTTACACCACTTCTCAGTGTCTTTCTCCATCTTCTCATTACCCTTCTTTGTTTGCATCTTGGAATGGTTGTCCTAAGGGGGTCCATCCTTTCTCTATCCTTTGTTCTGTGGTTGGGGTTTCCTTTTCCCTGCTTCTGCTATGAGGAATTTGTAGATCCAAAATCCCTCTTCTTCTGTTTAAATTTCTGCTCGATTTTTAAAGCATATCGATAAGTCGCACCCATTGATGAGATGACCAGAAACTCCATTTATGTTTGGATATATCTATGCAGAAAACTACAGTACTTTATCACCAGATATTGTTCAAATTATTTGATACCCATATTAGTGCGCAAGGTATGGAAGATATTTGTGAACTCTAGTACTTTCTGGTCCCTTTCCAGTTGCAATGTGGTCAATCTCGTATACTAGTCATCGTAGCTTCCAATAAGGTAGTATTGTTTCTTAATAGCATCCCTGAAAGAATCCTAAGTGGGTGCGAACAAACATATTGCAGATTCCTCACTAGCCTTTTGCTCACAGTAAGTCTCCCACCAATCCTTGACATGGGGAACTATATTAAGGAGCGCAAAGGTAATATTGTCTCTATCGAAAAACTTATGGACCGAAAAATACCCTTCTAGCAGATTTAATCATTTATCTACAACATATGCATCTATCTAGACTTCAAATAAGGGTATATCAAAATTGACTTGTACCTTGAAGGGGGCGATGCCTCCAAAGTGGTTGCTTGATGAAGATGTTTCGTCTATGTGCAGTCATCGAAGGATCTGTGCAAAGTTATCCATCATCTCATTCCTTGGTCTTGCAAGAGATTCCTCGAGCAACAGTTTAAAAGGATATCCTGCTCCATCGTCTCTCTTTTATTCTTCCATGGGAGGTCGTCATGATCGGCGGGGATAGTCTTTCAGGGGCTCAACTACTTCGAGTCCCAACTCCTTGTACCCTAACCTCGTTGGGGACATGCACAGAGAAACAAATAAAGAGTATACCACTATGATACCAATTATTCGAATTTATAAATGGAACAAAATGAAATATAGATGTATAGAAACAAAACACACAGAGATATAGTAAAACTCGACTTCTATTAATAAAGAGAACTTGATGAAATTGTAAAAATGCAGATTGAAACAAAGTTGCTCGAATGGTGGAAGCATATCTCTGAGAAGAGATGTGATGGATACGCTCATTCGCCAGAAGATGAATACAATGAGTCTCCAAAGGATTTTTTAACATAAAACATAATGAGAAAACCCTAAACATCCAAAACCCTAACCTTGGGAGATGAAATTCCAAAAGGTTGTGGGCCCCGATGGGGGTAGTTGATACATTAACTTCCTGAGGGAGTTACTTTTGCATTTGATCTTTGTTTGGGATGCTCGATACACCTTTGGAAAGGTATAGTTGAGGATCACATATTCCATTTATCCTATAATATTCCTTTAATTAAATGTTAGGCACTACTGAGCCCAAAAAATGTCGTTTAGGGCCTCAAGACGACCCTGGAAGTTTGGGACCCGAAAAACTATGTAAAAACTGCCAAGATGGAAATTTGTTTTTGAGATAGTGGAATAGGTGGGTGGCCACCGATATCCACCTAGATAATATGTTGACAATGAAATAAGATACAAAGTAAAATATAGCAGAAACACAAAAATATAGTGAAACCCAACTCCTATTAATGAATAAAATAGTAGAACAATGTAGAACAAAAATCTAGCTAGAATGGGGTAGATTATCTCTAAAGAGGAAGAGATGTTGGCTACGCTTCATTCGCAACAATATTTACATCACACTCAATTTCATTCTTAAAGGAACTCCTTCACCTCGATTATATATGAGAGAGTGAGGAGAATAGTTCCCATGATGCATGTGGGATAAATTGTCTAAGTTTACGAAATTCCATAGGCATGTAAAACACTAAGACTTCCCAGGAGGTCACCCATCCTAGTAATACTTTATCCCAAGCATGGTTAACTGCGAAGTTGTAATGGGATATGGTGCATTAACGTTGTAGGAATTACATTAAATTCCCCATTAAAAGTGTGAATATTATGGTTTATCAAAACCATACGCTCAAAAACATTAATTCATTGGAGAAGGTGGATGGCCATCGAGTTCCAGCTGGATCAATGATCCGGATTATTTTCGGCACGAAATGAGAGCGGAGATATAATAAAGAAATGCACAGAGATATTGTAGATATTCAATAACATAATAGAAATGTATCATAGAGGCAACCATAAACACAGATATACAGTAATACATGATTTCTATTAATCAGAGAAATGTACAGAGACTGTAAAAATACAGAGTGAAAGACTCGCTAGAATGGTGGCAGCGTATCTTTGAGAAGAGATGTGACAGCTACTCGCATTTGAAAGAAGATCATTACAATGAGGTTGTGAAGGCCCTTTTACAATAAACGGGAATGCCAAAAGTCCTAGACATCCAAAAACCTAACCCTAGGAGATGAAGTGCCAAAAGTCATGTGGGCCCCGTTTGGGTAAGTGAGTACATCAACTTCCCGGGGTTGTAACTTTTGCATACGATCTCCGTTTTAGGCGTGTGATAGCTCGTTGGAAAGGTATTGTCGAGGAGATTCATTTTGGGGGATCAATAATGCCTTAAACTATCTTTGAGAACCTATATCTCGAAAAACCTTCATTTGGACCCTCAAAATGGCCCCGAAAGTTAAAACCTGCTAAAAATAGTAAATTGCCAAAATGGCCAGAAAACTGTTTTGAGCCATTTGGAAAAGGTGGGTGGCCACCAATATCCACCTGGATCAATCAATCCTCCCCTCTTAGGAAGAAATTGTCTCCATTTCATTCAAGTTCCTTAGGAGATGGGGAAACTTTTGCTGAATCTGAAATTTGGTGAGCCATTTTCCTTGTTGAAGTCGCTATCCTGATTATACTTGGCTCGTGGAAGGATGTCATGAACCTATTGGTAGAGGTGTTGGATCTGTTCAAAAAAATTGGCTACATGATCTACATTGGTCTGAGTGTGGGAGGACTCTGTCAGTGAAGATGCAACAAGAAGAGATATATCAATGGGGGCTAATGGTTAGAACCCCAAGCACACCTGAAAATGGTCATGGCCAATAGAGCTATGATGAACATATGGAATATTCTCATTTTATGGAAGGGAGCATCTATAGATTGGACCATTCGGTAAGGGAGAATCAGGCATCAATTCAATGGAATGCAGGATGTGTTAGTGTAGAGGCACCTCTGTAGGTGAAGCATAAATATCTTTGTGCTCCTCTAAAATCTTATCAACCTACTTCTGTTTGATAGAAAGGTATTGGGATGAGGTTGTAGTGGTTGCAGTGACCTTCTTTTTACCTTTTGAATAGATCATTAAGAGAGAAAACTTTATGGTTTGAGAGATTACTTTGTGGAACTATTTTTCTAAGATAAATGAAGTGGCAATAGTCAGAGATACCTCTAGTATCCTATGGAGCTAACCTCGTAGACTAAAAATGACATTGTGGGGTCGAGACTGATAGATAGTGTGAAGTTTCCACATATATGGTTTTCCTAAAATAGAATCATAGAATTAAAGTGGGGAAACATCAAACAATACATCATCCTTGAAGGGCTTGATGCCATAGGATAGGAAAAACTAATGGCTGACACAAATGTCTCGTCCCCAACTCAACCATTTGATGGTGTATGGTTGGAGGTGTGGCATTGTTGACAACTTCAATCTCTTGACAACCTTAGTTGAGATCAGGTTATTCTAACTTCTGTTGTCAACAATGAAATGTAGTGGGGTCCCCTTTACACACATTTGCAAGTGGAAGAGGCGCTCCCCCTCCTTAGGCTCCTCTAGTTCTTTTGGTTGTATTGTTGTGACCACAATGGTAATGGTGGGTAATGGTGGGTTCTGCATCAATGATTTGTTTTCCTTTATTGTTCTCTTAATCAAAGTATGATTCGGGTTTAGATTCTTTTTCTTTAATCTCAACCACCAATCACTGTTTCGAGTAACATTCATCAGTTTTGTGCTAGGGGATTTTATGGAACTCACGCCACTTTCCGGTGTCTTTCTCCAAAAAATGGGTTGCATCCCCAGTGGAGTCGCCAATTTTGTTATCGGAATAATCGGTAGGTGTGTACACTAACAGATCTCCCTAGATCCACTTGGATCTAGAACAAAATAGGACAGGACACGACTCTTTCCCTAAGTTGTAATCATTGAATCTGCTAATAGGAAGGAATAATTGACATACATTTATATCGCTTCCTTAGGTATCTGTTGTTCCCGCTTTGCTCCGGTGCTCTCGTGAGGTCAAGTCCAAGACAACACAAACCAACCAAAGTGTAGATAGCAAAATGTATTCAACGCAACTTATGCATATGATCAAGGAACTACACAATAAAGTAAGATTGACTTTATGGGAAAGGGACATGCCACTATCATATTAATTGAAAGTAGAAGATACAACCTGATCACCTTGATGTTGCAAGCTTCCTTTCAGTGACCCTTGGTTCCAACACACACACTTGCTCTGTACTTTCATGAAGAAGATTCAATTCCTCTTGATAGACCAACTAGAGTCTTCAAGCTTATGTCCAAGCAGGGTTCTTCACAATTCTTTCACCAATTCTTCATTCAATCTTGCTTAACATTTTCCATGAGAAAACTTTCAATATATAGGAGAAGGAGAGATGGTTACATGGATGAGGATGATCCCATCAAATCTGAGAAGTCAGTAAAATGACAACCATATGAATGCCAACTCATTTTCTAGAATATTCCCTTCTAGAACCCTCGAGACCTCTTCTCCTTTCCAAGCTTAAAAACAAGTTTTCACCCTGTGTATGGAGAAGACTGTGAGAAGTTCACACCCTAAATGAGGGTGGCCTGCGAGAATGAGGGATTCTCGCACCCTAGGCCATAGGCAGCCTGCGAACTCACTTTAAAAATATGTTTTTTGGAAGGAGACAGGAGTCACTTTTCTCAGGAAAAAAGTCCTTGTTGGGAGCCTGAATACACCATTGTTAAGACATCACCAGAGTGACCAAAAACATGGGTAATAGAATGCCCCCCAAAGTATGAGGCCGGAATCTGTGACAGCCGAAATACTTTGTAAACTGCGTGTGTGTGTCAAAAACTAGGATTGCACCTAATCATAAACCTGCAAACAACCAAGCATATGCAGAATATAATACCAGTCCTGAGGTAGGCATTCCCATACTCAGATCACAAACAGATGACATCATGAACGTAGTTCATGGCCACCAATCATACACCGTGGATCCATGCCATAAAAAATACTACATAGCCACCAGGAATACACTGTGGATCTATGCGAGAATACTCAAATTAAGACGACATAGCCACATGACATACAAAGTGGATCTATGTGTCGATGCAAATCATACATACTCCATCACAACCTGGATCAAAAATATGAGACCCAGGGTCTTCAATCCCATCACCTGAAAGTACGAATCTAGCCATGTGATTACATGTGTTGAAGTCGAACATGGCAGAAACCACTTGATTACCGGTGATTGATGAAACCGTTAAGAAGTGCAAGGGAAATCACCATTGATATCAATGACTCCCAAGGTATAGTAGTATGATCCACCGAATGTGAATAAATGAGTTGAGGTTGAACATTCCACGGAAACTCCCGATCATGGGTCAATAATGAAAACCCACTGTCGAAAGTGAGGAAACCTGTCATTGAGGCATGCAAGTTCCAAGGTACCAAACAATTTATAAGTCTTTTTTATGGATAATGAGTTGGAGTCGACGAAACAAAACTTGTCACAGGAGGGCCTTGATGTATCCCCCATCAATGACACGAAATAAGTAACAGATTTTGAAGGTGAAACAGAGTATGAATATAGATTGAAATGGACACAGGGAAGGCCGACCTGGTAAGAATGGACAACTGTAGATGACCAACTCAATAGAGGTTTCGGATGAACTTCTCTTGAACATATGAACAACACGACCAAGGACTTGGCAGCACTGACTCAGAGACGACTCAGGATATGACCTTGTAGCAAGTCAAATGAGATACAAATGGATTTCCCAAACCATATTCAAATAATGAATAGGGGGTGTCATGTTCAAGAGCAACACTTACTGCCAAAAATATGAATACGAAAACACATCCCTTTCCCAAATTTCCCCCCACCATTTCTGGCAAGTACCTCTTTATTTTTACGCAAGCTTGAGGAGGATAACATATGCTTGTTGATGTAAGCTCATCCTTTGGATGAGTCCCTCAGAGTATGTTTAACAAACCCTAGGAAGGAGTGGCTCGGTCCCATTACGGGTCTTTCTATGTTTGTTTAACGAGTCCAAAGATAGAAAACTCAGAGGTTTTTCATGATTATAGAGTCTGGAAAAACACTCAAAAGAGAACTCTCTCAATTCCTTTTTCGTAAAGTAATCTGATGAGATCGAAAAAGAGATAAACTATCGCTCAACAGACATTTTCTTCAAGTACTTTAATGAGCATGAAAAGAACAAGATCGCTCAAAAATATTTTCATGTTTAGAGAGTCTGAAAAGAGCTTAAAGAGAACTCCAGGGGGTTCCTTTTTTGTATAACCTTTATGAGCCCGAAAAAGTGATAAAAGTGTGCTCGATTACATTCTCATGTATTTTCGAGCACGATAACGAGCAAAGACTAAGCTCAAGATTTTGTCTAAAAATCATAAAAAAACGGTCGTGCATGCGACGAAAAAAGAGAAAACATTTGTACTCCTTTGTGTGGACTTCAAAGTTGTTATATCTGGAAAAGGTCATACTCATAGGACTATTAGGCATTAGGTTTTATGGACAAAACAACATAAAAATCAACAAAGATGGTAAAAAGTAGATAAATGTGGGTAAAAAAGGCTTTTACCATTTTCATTGTGATTTTGCCAAGAACTTTGCCAAAAACCCCTCTTTTTCCCCCAAACTTCGTTGCTCAATCATGGGAGGCACAAGCGACCATTTGGCGAACCGTCTCTGTCAACGAGGTAGGCTCTTGATCTTCTATCTTTTCCATGGTTTAGTTTTTGTTTTCATTGGCAAATTTCAAGGTTTTGGGTTTGTTTTAGGGCCAAAACTTGCACCCGAGCGTTCTCGCAGGATATCCATGCGGGACCTGCGAGAATGCATGATTCTCATAGGCATCCTTAAGGGCACCTGCGAGAATCTCGCATTTTTCTAAAGGGGCACCTGCAAGGGCCGAAAAAATGAAATTTCAACTTGATTTTTGCTCAATAAAAAATATGCCAAGGTTTGAAATGAGTTGTTGACTCTCCTCTTATGGTTGTTGTGCAGGCATTTGACCGTCACGATGCTGGATTGGTGAGAAAGAGAACATGAGGAGGAGGATTCCATTGTCGGGAATGACCCGGGCACCATTGCTGCCCTCTGAGACTATGGGCTCTTGAAATTCTTTCTGATTCCAGGCATGAGGGTCCAAATCAAGTTGTTGGAGTACCTGGTTCATATGTGGGACGTGGACCAGCAGTTGTTTCATGTGGGAGTCCACACCTTGACCCTAGATATTGAGGATGTCTACTATCTGACAGGGTTATCACAGCATGGGTACCACGCTAGCTTGACTGGTAGCCGAGGTGGCGAACTCCCTATGAGTGAGTATTGTCGCCAGTACTATGTCCCAGAGGCATAAAGGAGCAAAGGCAAGGTGGCTATTTGGGGGGTCCAATATTTGACACTGTGAACCATCTTGTTCACTATAGCACACATGGCTGGGAGCGCAGCTCCACACATGGCTCTCCAGAGCTACTTCCAATATTCCATAGAGTGCACAGAGTCGTGAGTCTTCAACTAGTCGGATGCAGTTCTCCGCAGTATGAAGAGGCAATTGACGAAATGCAGGAAGGGCGACCTGAAGCAGTTCAGGTACGGATCACTTTTGGTGCCCTTCTTTCTTGAGAGGGTCCCATTGCTGAGATTATAGGTTGAGTGGGTTTTACCGGCCCCATAGGATTCGACGATGCTAAGGTGGTGCAACCTCATGGTCGGACACGTAGTTGGGCCTATCATCAAATACACTGATTCATTCTTTGACTGGTTGCGGCCACAGATGTTGATGGTTGATGACTACACCTACGTCGGAATGGACTTCCGAGGGGATCTGGATTTAGTCCTATCTGAGGATGCTCAGTGGGGGGACCTAGGTAAGAAGTACACATTTTGTTCTTTTAAATGTTTTTGTGATTTTTATCCTATAAAATGTTTTTATGTTTGTCCAAGAACTGATCAAAAAATCTCTTTTTGATGAAACAGATGTGGGGCCATATCGACTTCCAGGCGCGTCTCCTATTTGATGACACAGAGAGGCGACTCCAGTGGCACAATGGGATGTTGAAGACTAAGAGGCAGTGGAGCAAAACTTGGAGGGGTTAACTACTGACATTCTAGACATGACTATCGGGGAGATCCCTTAGCGTTATCAGCGCCATACTGTGGGTGTGTCAGAGTCTATTAGTTGACTACTTCGTAGGGTGGCCCAGGCGGTTGTGTGTTATCGTGAGTATCACCCATGACGCTATTTTTTAGAACCTATGAGCTTCATTTTTGAGATTTTGGTCCTTGGACAGAAACTTTTTGTAAAAAAAAATTGATCGTTATATACATATATATGGCTTCTACCAGCTTATCTTCTGTTGTATGATACATGTGATGTGATTGGTTTATAAATGGCCCAGGTGTCTGTCTAATACATAGTTAGCTAATGCATCAGTCAATGTATTTAGACATCTAGGAATGTGTTGATATTCAATATAATCAAAATAACGTTCCAAGAGGTGAATTCATAAATATACCCGTAATAAAGTAGGACTTCGAATAGCATAGACATTACTTAACTGTAGTGCTACTAGCTGTGAATCGAGTCATACAACCAAATGATGGATACCGAGCAAAATAGCATCAATCAACAATTCGATGACAGTGCTATACTCTGCAATATTTTTGGTCGCACGGCTGAGACACACACCTCGTAGAGTGATAAGTTCGTTTATAGGGACGTAAATTGCCCAAGCAGCAGAAGCAAGGTTTTGAGTACTACGGCTAGCGCCATCAGCAAAGCCAATGTGGGGTAGCAAAGACTCTGACATCTAGAAACCAAACACAACGTAACATAAGGGCAGAGACCAGATAACGAAAAAAGAATACTACAGTAACACACAAGAAGTATGATACAATAAAATACAAGTACTCATGCACAAGTGATCTTAGGCATAGTACTTCTTTAAGTACAATCCATTTATGGGTTCACTCAAAGGGATATCGTCATAATCTACTAACTCGTAAGCTCCTTTCTCCAAAACTCGTCTAACGACATAAGGACCTCGCCACATAGCTTCAAATTTTCCAGCTCCTAGCATATCCCGATCTTGTTCGTAAAGGAGAACAAGATCACCTTCGGAGAAAACATGAGGCTTGACATGTTTGTCGTATTGGGCTTTGACGCGTTTCTTCTGGGCTTCTATGACTAGGGTGGCGTCGCGACGAGTTTCGTCTAATCACATGAGATGGACCGGACGAAGGCATTGTCGGATGGTTTTAGCGTCTGGGTATTTCTTGATCTCATGTATCACAATGTCGGGGTCAATGCCCGACATTTCTTCATAGCTCCAAGTGAAGACGTCACGAAATTCTTTGAAAAGTGACTTGTAGGTGACGATTTCGTCCGGGGAACACGAAGCTCCTATATGCACATTTTCGACAATTCCAGGTTTTATGGATATGTCGAAGGGAATGGTGGGTGAGATGTTGCTTAATTTCCCTTTGGAAAACACATCGTGTGTAGACTCGGGGATGGTGGAAATGATGACAACGGTCGACGGGGTCGAGATCCGTTGGTAGCTCTCGATGGTGTGTTGTTTCACGAAGAGGATGGAAAGATGATGTCCATCGTCCCAGGGGGTGTCTTCCATAACAGACATAATAATCTCGTTCGTGGGAAAAATGACGTGGAACGGATCTGGAGATAAATCACCAAGAGATGGAGTAGAAGGAGTTGTCGATTGAATGGCCTGATAGGCAGATTTGACCAGACTCAAAGGAATTTCGTCACCGTAACGAAGATGATCATCGGGGTTGGGTACCAACCATGGGTCGTGAGACACAGGGGTTCCATGAATAGAGGTGGAGATCATGTTGATCAAAGTGACAGAAGGATGTGAAACATCGAGTGGTGGGATGGGAAAGGTACCCATTAACAAGGAGTCTTTAAGAAGACCCACGCCGACGTTCTCGTATTCGGGGGGGTTTGGCAATGAACGGTATGTTTCCGATACGTGCATCTGAGTTAAAGAAGGCTAATTGGTCGACGATAATGACCTTTCCTTGATGAGGGAAATGAATGTCAAGGAAAAGAGTCGACACAACTGCACGCATGGAATCGATCCATCTACGGCCAAGTAGAAGGTTGTAATCGAGAGGAGTGTCAAAGACTTCCACTTCAACTTGGACCATTTTGCCTTCTAACATAATCAACAATGAAGGGAGGACACTGTAAGGCTTAAAACTTAAGCCATTAAAGGCTTTGAGTGTGTTGTGGGATTCATTCAAAGGAGGAGAGTCGATGACTTTCCAGCAAGTAATAGACATGACACACGTCGAGGCACCCTCGTCGATAATTGTTCTACAAATATTTTTGTTGGAGACAATAACTTGTATTTGGAATGCGAGTTGAGGGGGTAACCTTGGAATGTGATCTTCCAAGTCAAAAATTATTAAATTTATATACGTAGGGTTGATTCCACCGATATCTTTCAACAGTGCCTTTCGTTGTATAGGACAACTTTGAAGGACTTCAAGGGTTGACATCGCATATGGTGCTTGGGCCAGATCTTCAACAATACTGTAGTTTTGGGAAGCAAGGGCATGAGGATTGAAAGCCGATTTTTGAATGACACCCTTTGGAGGAGGGAAAAGAACTGTGTCGAGGCTTGGTCGTTCAAGATGAAGAGGATCGTTGGTAGGTGGAGTTGTGGGAGATGGTTAGACCAAGGAAGGAGGTATAGCATCAACCTTCTCTTTAAAGGAGGAATAATATTTGGCTCGAGTGGTAAGTGTGATGTCGTTTTCTTTGAATCTCCTATACACATTAAGACATAGGGTGTATTGGAGGGGGAGGGTTGGTCATGAATGACCAATTGGGCCTATTTTTTAGAAGGGAAGGGTTGTGACAATACGGCCGGAGTGGGTAGTTTCGTGGTCCCTTGAAGGAACTTAGTAACCTTGGCTCGTCGTGGATAATCCTTAGTGTAGTGATCATCACCACAGATAAAACAAGGGTATTGGGGTTTGCGCTTATCCCTATCGTCAACAGGTGGTGGTTTGGTTCCCTCTGCTTGCGAATTACTTTTTTCCTCCTTATTCTTACCCTTTCCCTTTCTGGATTTTTTTTTACCAGAGAGGGTAGATTGAACATCATTTACCTCAGAATTTTTTCCAGTGGGAGGGGTAGGAGACGGAGCATTTTGAACATTAGAAGAAATGGGTTTGGGGTTGTTGCTAGAGGTTTGGACGGAATGCGGTTGGGCATGGAAAGTGCCAATCACACCATCGGCCCCATGAGAAGTAGCAGGAGTAGTTGAAGTGGCGGAAGTAGAAGGACGAGGCGCATCAGGGAGTAAGTCATAAAGAGTACTCGTTTGTGAGTAAACGAGGTCAAGGTATTGAGAACGACTAATGGTTTGTTCTTCTGTGACAACTCCACCCATGGCGATTTCACGACCGATGTCGTTCACAAATGATTTTGTGAACCACTCTGCCAGCAACTGATCGGGAAGTTTGAGTTTGATGAGACGTTGTCTCCGTCACCATTCATGAATGTGGTCAGAGATATGAGTGGCTTTGGTTTGTTTGAAAGAACTCAAAATATCGGTCCCTATTTCATAGAGGATCAGTAACCGGTAGTGGGTGAGGAAAGCCACAGCAAGGGTGTTGAAGTCGGCAAAGAAACCTCGTGGTAATTCTATATACCACTTCACGGCAGAACCCTTGAGAGTTATTTAAAAAGGGCGTAAACGAATAGAGTCATCCATCAAGGAGTTGGATGAGCACTAAAGATGAAAATTCATAACATGATTGTGCGGGTCCTCTCCTGGTTTGCCATCGAATTTAGGGATGTCGGATGGTAGTTTGGTTGGTATAGGGGGCCATTGGGGAGAGTGACAGATCGGATCATTTAAAATCCTCGACAGATCTGGGAGGTCCAGGGTGGCTAAGAAAGGTAACTATCTATTCACATGAGGGTACTGGTGATTTTGGGGAGGGAGTCCCCTCGGTAAACTAGTGGGACCGTAAGCAATTTGCATATAATGTGAAGATCCGGGCAGATTCGGTATTGGTTGTGGAGGCAAGTAACTCATAGAGTTCTACCCTTGAATGGGGGCATGGGGTTGAGCATTCGAGCCCCAAATAGGATTAAACGTACCTGGATAGGGTTGGCTGGTACTAGGGGGTATGACGGAGCTAGCCAGAAGTTGTTGCCCCCTAGTCGGATGAGGGTTATTTTGTATAAGATGAATCCAATACTGGGCCAAATATGGAGGTATGTTTTGTCCATAGGGTGGGGTCAGTGGGGGTTTCCCTCCAATCGGGGGTTGTGTTCCAATTGGGATTTGTCCTGCAAGGGGGGGTTGAGTTGGGCCTCCTTGGTGAAATTTTCCACCAACAGGAATCTGGTAATTTGGTCTGAATGATGGAATGGTGCCACTAAGATCAGTGCCTTCGATAGAGGATGGAAGAGGTCCTCTGAAAGGAGGCGGATGAAGTGTCGAAATGAAACCGGGAGGAGAGTGCCCAAAAGGAATGGGACCACCAAGAGTTCTGAATGTGATTTGCGTAGGAGCGGGAATAGAGGTATTCAATGCACGGTATCTGGGTGGAAGTGTCAGCGTGACTCTGGGCGAAAGCGGTGTGCCAATGGGGGCTTGGCTAGCCGTGGTAATCTCGGTGTGAAGACTCGCAGTATCTGTGTAATGGACCATTTGTAAAGGGAGAGTCAATATGTGGTCAGCTCACGGAGCTTCTGTACCAGGAAAATAATAAGCAGTAGTAAAAGGTATTGCGTCTGGATCAGATGTTTCGGGTAGCGCAGGTGAGATGGTGATATCAACGCCTGCTCCTGAGCCAAAGAGATCCTGTCTAAAAATGCCAGTAGTCCAAAAAGGATCTTGACCCTCAGGTCCTGGGAAAGGTCCAGTTGGTGATCCAGAAGACAGAACAACCAAGTCTCCAGAATAATTCACTCGCATAATACGTCTCTCGGAGTCGAGATGAAGTCGAAATTCCTCTCGAGAATTGGTAATTCATAACCATTCTAGAGAGTCAGTTCTTTCCACTTGTAGAGTGGTAACGTCTTGGACTTCACTTTGTTGAGGAGAACCCTCCTGTGAGTTGGTGGGCAAGGGTTGAGAACCTTCCAGATTTTCTGGGGGTAAGCCTTGCATTCTACGTGAATGACGTGGAGGGTCAATTGTGATCGAGTTGAAAACTTACGAAGAAAATTCTATGGTCAACTTGGGTAAACAAATAGCATGCGCTAGTAAAAATCTAGGAAGCAAAACCAAGCAAACAAGGCCTTCTAATTCCAAAGTCACTAGTTGGTGATGAAATCCAACGTCGCAACAATGAGACGAGAAGGGGCTGGGCTAGGGTAGAAAAGTTACATTGACGACCTGCTTAATGGACTTACACCTTGGTGCAAGATCCCACTCATAATTGTGGGTATACCCTCCAAGGAGCCTGAGTGATTTTGGCCAACGTCGATTCCAGGTACCGTGAAGACTTGCCCCTTCACAGTCACCTTGTGTAATACCCTAAGAAGATAGGCCACTAAGGTTACCACCAACAACAATAAATCCTGGGGGGATAGTCGACAGTTTGATCCACACGCAAGGGCAGGGTATCTAGCCCGAAATCAGCTTGAGAGGCTTCCACTCATCATTGTGGGTATACCTTCAAGTGACCCCCATAATACGTGCAATCTCTACACCGATATCAACAAAGCAAGGTGAGTAACTCTGTCAATATCAATGCAACCTCGGGTTTGACCCTTGTTTGAGAAGGGCTTCCCAAGACAGAATGTTGTAAATAGAATTTGACACTCCTTACCACAAGATGCTATTGTGTGTTTTGTGCTTTGGAGAGTGTATCTCTCTACCTATTCCCAAGCTCTAGCCTAGCTAATGTTGGTGTAATAGAGTCCTAGAAAAGAGTTACTAGTTAAATTTTTAAAATTGCGCAATATTATTAAAGGTTGTTGTTACTCAAAGGAGACGGAAATGAGACCGATTTTGTGTGAGACTCTGACCCAAGAATGCATAGATAGAAATGAAAGATGCCAATTTTCTGTTTGATGAATCCTATTTACAGGAGGGAAAGAGGAGTTTTCTAGAACAACTTGAAGCATGATATACGATCTTCTTTGAAATGCAATATCAACGAATCATGACCAATGCCAATTCTCTATTCGTTCTATTTCAACAATTGAATGCCAATATTTTCCAAATAAAAAATTGCTTTAAAAAGAAAAATGTTTTTTAATTTTCAATAGAAACCACACAACAGTGGTGGAACTAAGAAAAACCAGCGACTAATGAAAAGAAATATACAACAAAACCCAAACCAATCTTTCAACGAAGACAAAAAATAACAAGTAGACAAGCCTAGTCTTTTCAAATGCATGAGGGCAACAATTTTCCAATTGAGAAAGACGATTAATATCAACTTTTAAACCGATCATTAGCTCCCAACCAAACAAGCACTTGGATTTCAGAACCAGAGATTATGTCCTTGTTAAGAAAAGGTCAAGAGATAACAGTTGAGGAAAATTGACAAGAAGAGCTTTCGATTTCCGAAGACTAATCATTCACAAAATCTGAAGTCAAGAAACAATCAATCACTGGAAAAAGAAGTTCTTTTCAGACACGCATACAAATCTGGGCATCTGAGCATACAAAAAACCTTAATCCCAAAATTTTTCAAATGGGTTCGCAGGTAGGCAGTGGTGTACAGTGCGAGAATGAAGCATTCTCGTAGGCTGGTCACAAGTAGAGTACGAGAGGTTTGCACTGGACTGAAAAGCAAGGTGCGAACTCTAGGGGTTCTCGCAGGCTACAAAAGGATTCAGTGCAAGAATGCCTGAAACTAAGCATAATTTGGAAAAAAGACAATTTTTTAAAGAACCTCTGGACCCAGAGAGTTTGTCAGGGTCTCCTTAAGACTTGGAGATTGATAGAAATGAAAAATGGTAAAGTAAGAGAAAATGGCCAAGAAAAAACACCAAAAACCACTAAAAAATGGGTTGCATCCTCAATGGAGTCGCCAATTTTGTTATTGGACTAATCGGTAGGTCCGGACACTAACAGATCTCCCTAGATCCACTTGGATCTAGAACAAAATAGGATAGGACATGACTCTTTCCCTAAGTTGTAATCATTGAATCTGCTAATAGGAAGGAATAATTGACATACCTTTATATCGCTTCCTTAGGTCTCTGTTGTTCCCGCTTTGCTCCGGTGCTCTCGTGAGGTCAATTCCAAGACAACACAAACCAACCAAAGTGAAGATAGCAAAATGTATTCAACGTCAACTTATGCATATGATCAAGGAATTACACAATAAAGTAAGAGTGACTTTATGGGAAAGGGACATGTCGTTGTATCATATTAATTGAAAGTAGAAGATACAACATGATCACCTTGATGTTGCAAGCTTCCTTTTAGTGACCCTTGGTTCCAACACACACACTTTCTCTGTACTTGCATGAAGAAGATCCAATTCCTCTTGATAGACCAACTAGAGTCTTCAAGCTTATGTCCAAGCAGGGTTCTTCACAATTCTTTCACCAATTCTTCATTCAATCTTGCTTAACCTTTTCCATGAGAAACCTTTCAATATATATGAGAATGAGAGATGGTTACATGGATGAGGATGATCCCATCAAATCTGATAAGACAGTAAAATGACAACCATACGAATGCCAACTCATTTTCTAGAAGATTTCCTTATAGAACCCTCGAGACCTCTTCTCCTTTCCAAGCTTAAAAATAGGTTTGCACCCTGTGTATGGAGAAAACTACGAGAAGTTCACACCCTAAGTGAGGGTGGCCTGTGAGAATGAGTGATTCTCGCACCCTAGGCCATAGGCAGCCTACGAACTCACTTTAAAAATATGTTTTTTGGAAGGAGACAGGAGTCACTTTTCTCAGGCAAAAAGTCCTTGTTGGGAGCCTGAATACACCATTGTTAAGACATCACTAGAGTGACCAAAAACTTGGGTAACACCTGGATTGATGTGTGTGCTGAGAAGCCTATGAGAGCTTGAGTGTTGACTAGTTTGGAAAGTTGGGTGACACTCTGGAACCGTCCTTGTGGACTCAACGCCTTGGCTTGGGGGTGATATTGTTGTTGATACTTGGAACAATAGTGTCTATGGTTGGGTGTGTAAATGTGTTGAAACTGCACAGAATAGATCTAGCTAGAAAATACCACACACATTTGCAGAGAGAAATTGAGAAAGAAGAAGCAAATAGAAAGAATGGAAGAATTCACATTAACTGCAATGAATAATGAATAATTTACACATGATATACTCTATATAACTCAACCAATGTGCACTAGAGGAGAATCCAATGTGCCATAGTGGTGGTCTAGAGTAATCTGGACACACACCAGGAGTTACGGGAGTGAACTGCCACCTAGTCTAGTCTCTCAGGCAGTTACGGGAGTGAACTGCCACCTAGTTGAGTTAACTAGTCTACCAATCTTCAGTTAATTGACTGAAAAAGAGTGAAGTGAGGAGGAGATTAGGGAATCATGGGTAATGTTCCAATCTTGCGATGATACCAAGGCTAATGCACATTAGCTGGTGATGATACCAATGTTGCATGGTGACAAAACCAATGTAGCATCTAGACTCCATTCAATTAGTCAAACTAAAGAGAATATTCTCTCTAGAGGAATATTATTCCTAAAATATAGGAGACTGGATAATGACTAATAATGACTAATAAACAAGGAAAAACCTTAGGAAAAAAAAATCCTAGGTGTGTGTGAAGTAACTCCAACACCCCCCCTGAACATCACTATGGTGAAAATAAACAATGGGTCCTAGCAACGAGGCCATGTTAGGTACCCAAATACAAAAGATACACTGAAATAAAGTGAGTAAAGAGGGAAACACCCCCCCCCCTCAAGGTATAATGTATGTAAAAAGAAGAACTATAGTTGCTAGGAAACTGTGTCCTTCACTCCAAGACGACTTCGCGGAGAATGGAACTTCTACTTAGTGAAGGTCTTGGTGAAGATGTCTGTCATCTGTTCTATTGAAGGAAAAAACTGTAGGTAAATGATCCCCTCATGTACTAAGTCCTAGATGTAGTGCGTGTGTATCTTGATGTGGACTTGCGATCAATGTTATCGTCAGCCCAGTCAGAATCAGTGAACCCGATGAGATATAATGTAGATTCTTCTACATAATGAATCCCAAAGGTGATGGCGCCCTGTATGTATTGAAGGATACGCTTTGCAGCCTTCCAATGTAGCTCATGCGGCTCCTGCATGAACCTAGAAACTGCTCCAACTGCATAGGAGAGGTTTAGTCTGGAGCGTGTGAGATACAAAAGCTCCCCACTAGTTGTATATACAATGTTTTTTCAACCAGTGGAGTGTACCCTCCATCCTCAAGTTTGACTCCAGATAGAAAAGGAGTTGAAGCAGACTTGCAGTGTGTCATGTGAAATCTCTCAAGGAGATCTCATGCATACTTGGCTTGAGACAGTTTGATGCCTGATGCATCCTGACCGATCTTGAGTCTAAGGAAGAAGTGTAGTGGACCCATGTTCGTCATCAAAAACCTGTCATGTAGAATCCTCTTGATTGCAGCAATCGCTAAAGTCGAGCAATCGGTGATCAACAAATAATCAACAAACAGAGCTAAGAGTACAAGTGAATCTGTCTTCCTAAGCATGTAGACATTCGGGTCTGATTTACAATGTACAAAGTTCTATGACAACATGTAGGAGTCTATCTATGCCCTTGGAGCCTGCTTGAGGCCATAAATAGAGTTATTTAGTCAACAAACCAAAGAGGAATCCTGCATAAATCCTTGGGGTTGCTCCATATATATCTCCTCGGAGATATCACCATGAATAAATGCATTATTCACATCCATCTTATGGAGATCCCATCCCTTGGTCATCGCAATGGCAAGTACCAAATGTATGGAATCCATCTTCACTACTGGAGTGAAGGTCTCATCATAGTCAATGCCATGCACCTACTGAAAGCCTTTGGCAACAAGCCTGGCTTTGTATCTTCTAATCTGTCCATCCATTGTGCTCTTGGTCCTGTCGACCCATCTGCATCTAACAAGTTTCCTTCTAGAAGGAAGGGGAACCAGATCCCAAGTCTGGTTATCAAGGAGGGAGGTGTACTCCTCCTGCATGGCGGATTCCAAAAAAGGATTTCCAACATCCTCGCCATAAGACTATGGATCTGAAGACTAAACCAAGAAAATATTCCTAGAGGGAAATGGTTCAATGTAAGTGAGTGCAATAGGAGGCTCCTCGAAATCAAATCGATTCCTTCTAGTATCGGTTGGATCACCAACAAGACCCCCTGCATCCTGAAGAGTAGTATGGGCCCACTTGGGCCTCTGCTCTGGCTCTGCATATGCATTTGGATGCATTGACTCTGCATTTGACTGTATTGACTCTGTATATGGATCATTTGAGTCCTCTGAAACAGAACTCCCGTCTGAAGAATATTCATCATGTGCATGCTCATCATCTCGGAGAGGTCGAAGAATGAAGTTGTTTGCATGTGACTATTGAGGTACATGTGAGACACTTTCCTCGAAATGGACACTTCGCTCAATGATGAGTTGGTCTAAGGAAAGATCAATAAGTCTATATCCCTTCACACCGTCGGACTATCCAACAAAAATACACTTAGTGCTCTGTGAATCAAGTGGCTTCCTATTTTCAGAGGGAATCTGGGCCCATGCACATGAACCGAAAATACGAAAGTGGGTCACTTCTAGTTTGAGGCCGCTACAAGCCTCGTAGGGGGTCTTATCCTTGACAGATTTATGGGGAGATCTGTTTTGGATGTAGGTTGCACAATTAAGTGCTTCGTCCCATAGTCTCTATGGTAGTGACTTTGCATGTAGCATGCAAGATGCCATCTCTTTTAGAGATCTGTTTTTCTGCTCAACAACTATGTTTTGATGCAGAGTATAGGGAACTGTGTGTTTCAACTGAATCCTTGCCTCATGAAAAATATTTTGGATCTCGTGATTGACATACTCTCCCTTGTTATCAATTTAGAGGACTTTGATTTTCTTTCCTGACTGTGTCTCAACCAAAGCTTTTAAATCTTTGAGGTGTTGAAAGACCTCGGATATTTTCCTGAGAAAGTAAATTCATGTGAAACATGAGAAATCATCAACAAAAATGAAAACAAATCTCTCTTTGTTGATTGATGGATGTGGAAAAGGACCCATGAGGTCACTATGAATCAGATCTAAAGGAGTGGAAGCTCTCTGAGTCTTTCCTTTGTCGAATTTCTCTTGAGGGTGTTTTCCAAGAACACATCCCTCACAGATTCCTTTGGAGAAATGGTTTTCTGGTAGACCATAAACCAATATTTTCTTGCTAAGTTGTTGCATATATCTAAAATTCAAAATCTCGAACCTTTCGTGCCATATCCCACTACTTTCATTAGCATGGGTAAGCAGTAAAGCAGAATCTGGTTCAATAAATTCAGAAAATGTATACAATCTAGATTGTCAATTTACCTCATCGGTAGCAACCATGGAATTGGTTTGCATGTCACAAATGTCCAATTCATTTGGTGTGAATATGAATTTATTTCTGGTGTCGAAATTCGTCATATGATATATGGATATAAGATTGACGGAAAGTATAGGAATGTGCAAAACATTCTCGAAGCTTCCATTGGTGAGTTCAATCCTTCCTTTTCTAGTGACCTCGACTAGAGAGTTGTCTCCCGTCAGAATAGGAGGAGATTTGCATGCATCCAATGAAGAATAGACTGCTTATGTGGAATCCATGTGATGTGATTCTCTTGAATCTACAATCTAAGCATCGGGAGAGGAGTTGATGGAAATCAAGGCATGGCTAGAATTTCCTTTATTGGGATTCTGATCTTCTAGCTTATTCTTCTTGGCACCCTCGGGGATGCAATCTCCAAGGTTGTTTTACTGAAGTATTTGAGTCATTGGATCTATTTGTTTCTACATGCATACAGATTCTGGATGGACTCCTTTTTGGCAGTATGTGTATTTCTCCCCTTTTCTTCCCTTTCCACCTTTCGATCTGGAGGCATCGATGAAGGGTTTTGAGTACCCTTCCTTCTTCGGATTTTCATGAGCTTTCCTTTTGTCTTTATATTTATATTTATGATATTGATGGCTGCCATATTTCATATTAACTACATGTGCCTTTGGGCCTTTGATTTTTCCCATGTTGATGAGCTTGGTTTGCTCTTGTGTCAGGGATTCGATAAATTCCTCAAGAGAAGGAATCTCCTAGGTGGCTCTAGAGGAGAATTTGATTGAATGGAATGTGGATACGAACACAGAGAATTCATGGCACACACCAAATACGGAAACTAATTTTTTTTTTCTTTTCTTCGAGGGACAGAATCCCTGAATTTCTACATGGCCTAGCACAGACCATCCCTTCCCTTATTCTCCTCCAAGCAACCACAACCTAGACTTAGCGCAAGAGCCTTTTGCAAATCACGAGTTGGAGATTCAAGGCTCTTGAATCCTCTTTCTCCAAACACTGATACCCAAAATGCGATATGGATATGGCTCCCTCCTCATTAGCACCTGCTACATATAACCGTAGGCTAGGCTAAACACTAGCACTACTCGCAACTCGCGACTTCGTGAGTTGGAGTGTTAAGCCCTCGTGCTCCTCCTTTGCCAATCCCCAAAACACGAAAGGTCAACATTATGTAGACTCTGCCAAAGCGACACATACACGCCACTTGTCTCCTCCGTTGTACTCTACTTACGAGTTGTGTCGTTGTCGCCCATCGAACGAGACCTCGACTCTCGGCTTTTTGCGACCTTAGCGATCAAGGTGCAACTTCTTCACCCTTTGAAACCTTGAAACACGATAAGTCAACAATGGGTTGACTCTTTTCCAGGCGAAATTTGTCCACCACCTGTCAACCATGCGGTCCCCACCTAACGGATGTGCCCTCCTTGATGGACGGCTACAATCAAATCGTGACTTCACACATCGCGAGTTCGAACAGTATGTACTTTGACCTTATTTCTCTACAAGTCAGCGAAATGTTGAGCTCTCACCACGTGTCCTCTACAATGGACGACTTTATTTCCTCTTTGAAAAGTTCAATATTTTGTGACTCGCACTCCCGACTCCCAAAACGTCGAAATCTCCCTCTAGACGATCGACGGTCCAGACCACTCCTAGGTCAACGGCCATGATCACGTCGTTATTTCCGTATCGTGAGTTGGTGTATTCTTGCCCTTTGACCACTCCTAATCACGAGTCAGTGAAATGTTTCCCGACTGCCACGTGTCCCTCCTTTGGTTCTTCCATCGATCGACACGTGTCCAACTTGATATCTGACGGTCTAACTTCCCGTCGAGATTTCTTGTATCAAGTGTTCGAAGGGATCTCTACCTTTGTTTCCTCGAATGTCGAAATCCTCCTTTGGGCACGAAGTGTTAAGGTTATCGCTACTTCTGTAGATCTGACGGTTGTCCGTCCTCGTCTCTGCGTTCCTCCAATATCGACCGTTTTTCCTCTGGAGCCTTCACTGCTTCCAGTCCTTGAATAATTTCGATCTCCAAAGGTTTCGAACCTTTGTCCCTTCCTCTGCAATCCACCTTGGTTTAAGGAACACTCCGCAAGTGTTATCCCTCCTGAGCTTCGTTAGCTATGAAAGAATTAAGAGCCTTGTGCTCTTCTTCTGGACTTAACAGGCTTTGTCCTCCAAGGGACTCAAAACGATTAGGAAGGTTTACATGCGTACATGAAATTGTGTTCACGGTCGACGAACACACAGTTCATGACTCAGGCTTAGACACAAGTATAAAACATATCCTAACCATATGATTTCTTACTAGCCTAATTATACAACCAAGCAGTGATAAAAGGAATACAGTATATCCATTAAGAAGTCATGCACAATTCCTGCAACATACATAGTATAACCAATTCATACACAGTTACAGATAAATTACACAAGGAAGGAGATCGCTTATCTATTACATGTTGTTTCCAACCAACTAATTGTCGGTGTTCGTCCTTCCACCCGACCATAGGCATAGAGGCATTCATTCTTAGCACTCTAGCCACCCCCGTGCCAAGCCATGATATTACCAGAAAATTCTCACACTTCTCGAGGGTTCTTCCTCTGTTTCCGCTTCTGTTTGGGTCCTATTCTCTATAACCCAAAGATTTCTCTCTCTCGGTTATGGCCTTGGCGAGGTTTCTCAGATGTTCCTTGGCATCAATCTTGTGGCCTTCAGTTCGTGACTCACTGGAGAGCTCTACGCATCTCCCTTGCGAGCTTACACTCTTTTTTTTTCTGGTGTCTCCTCTCTCGTGTGTATCCCTCTTACCTTGGAAGGTTTGTCGACCTATCCTGTTCCTTCTGTCAGAAGGAAGCTCAGGTCTGTAGGTCCCTGTGGTACTTCAGGATGACAGCCCATGTTTCTATTCATGGGGGTGGTTGATAATTCAACCATCGGTCCTTTCTTCATTAACTGATTTCTCTCCTTGGGATCCGAAGGAGGTTGTCATCCTCATCAAGGGAAATTTGGGGTTATTTGTCATAATGAACCCTCTCTTATAGTTTTCACATTCTTCCTCTAGTGATATCATGGCCAGTAATTTCAAGGCTTCACCCCCACAGCTAGTTATTGGCAACTCAAACAATAATACATTTACATTTTCCTCATGCATTAGCATGGAAATTCCTATTTTATGATTAATTACAAATTGGGGGAAATAGGGTGTTACAATTCCCTCCCCCTTAAAGGAACATCGTCCTCGGTGTTCTTTCTCAAAAACACCTGTCACGCCTTTCTCATTCAGCCACTTCAGAAGTCTTGACCTTTGTCCTCGGTCAGGTCCTCTTTCAGGATCTTAGTCTTCGTCATCTGCCTTCAATAATTCTTGGACAACAAGCACATTAATCACAATTTGTGCGAAAACATCTTGTTGTTGTTCAAAATTCAAAAGGAAAATTTCATAATCTTAGCACAATACTTATCTGTGCAGTTTGTGGATCTGTATCCACATGGTAGTTTTGTTATCCATGCTCATCACTTTCCTTGACGTACCCATTGGGTGCATGATTCCAATTCAATAGTTCACAAGAGCTATCATGATTTCATCTTCCTTTCCAAGGTTTTTCAGCACAAGAAACTACCCATTGTGTGAATGATCCCAATAGTTTATAAGAATTATTAAGGTCTCCTCTTCCTTGTGGTCACTCACCCTCCAGGCCCAGGCTCAGGCATCCCCTTCACTATTATACAGTCCCCCGGGCCATCCATCTTGCCCTGCCAAGGTTTTCTCACACAAGAAAATTTTAGAGACTCTATCGAGTCTTACAGTCGAGGCGTCCCTCAGACTTGCTCTGTCGAGGCGTACCTCCGGCTTGTGTTACCTCAACACAATAATTTTCAGGTGATCATGGCTTATCACGAGGTTTTCATGGCTCAATAGTATCCATGTTCATCATCTTCAACTTTGACATCCCTCATCTGTCCTTTCTGGACATGTCTTTTCTTCTCACTTGTATCACAGGTATACAAAATTCATGAGACATCATTATAAATTCTAACTTTCAAAATTTTATTGCAAATCTGTCACCCACAGATTTTCCAATCTCATGATTTGTTTTCATATTTGTTCCACATAGGAACCAGATTCATAATTATGGGACTTTCCTTCCCATAACGGTTTGGCTCAGCAGGCAATTAGCCTTCCTTATGGGATTACAATGCTACCATATCCACGACCCCTTTGCTTCTTGCACTTTCAACTTCAATCGGCCAAACAACTTGTTATCTTTTCTATGCATATACATTTTATTGCACCTTTACAACATCGTCACAACAATTTCAGAATTGTGCATACTTAACAATTAAATTACTTTCTCAAAAAGGAAATACCATTCCTTGCAGTTTGGCTCAGCAGGCAATTGGTCTTCCTTATGGACTTACAACACTGCCATATCCAAGACCCTTTCCTCCCTGCAATTTCATTCTTTACATAGCCAAACAATTGTTAGTTTTTCGTGTACATTACCTTTTTCGAAAATCAAGTATACTAATAGTCTAGGTCATTTCATCTATTCAAGGATTCAAAGCGAAAGGATACATCATCTCTTACCTATGCATCATTCCAGCCTACCAAATTTTCAAAATGTGACTCAGATATCAATTGATTTTAATGAATGCGCCAACATTTGTGGCCACATTCATACCCAATGCACCCCTGCATTGATTTCAAGTTTGTCACACTTTATGACAGGTTCTTGGCCATGGTGTGTTGGAACTTAACCAACCTCTCCACCACATGGCCTATTCGTTTTCATTCATTCTTACAACAGGACCATGCTTCCTGCTATAGGCCGATCACGATCCCAAATTAGTACACATGAAACTTAAAATTTTTGCATGAATGCACCCAAGCATTATGCCTTCATTAATAACCAGGGTGCCAACACTCATGGCCACCCAAATTTGGTTTTCTCTAACACCTATACAATGTGAGTAGAAATGTTGGAAGGTCCTCCTTCCTCAATGGGAAATCCATTGTCTGTCCTTTATGCAAATATGCATTTCCTTGAAGTAATTCCATGCAACGTGCTATCTATGAGCACTTTTGTTTCCAATCGTTCTTTGATTGGTCCATGTGTTCATGAAATATCATTTCATGAATTCTTTCGAGGGTTACAATCGGTCTTTACTACCAGAGGTTCACACCTCCATCATTCAGGTTCTCCTTCCTGAATCATACCCTACTTGGGCATCCATGGCATACCACTGCCCTTTCAATTTTCATGCATAACATGAGACAATAAAATATTTCGGAAGGGGTTCTTACCAAATACCTTCATACCTTGTGCCACATGAGCACAAATATCTTTATATTGGTTCTTGCCTGCTAGCACTCTCTTTCTGATCTCTACCTCATCAACAGTGCTTTAGCGGGACTTTCACAGTCTTGTCAACAATCTTTCGACCGCAGCCTTCCCATTGTCACCCTCTGCTTGAGGTTGTTCATTATTGGCAATTGTCTTCCTCAATAGCTCCAATTCCTTTCTATACATAACATGCATCACCATAGTCACAATTATATTAGTCGTAATATTAAACCAAATGCATGTATCATAACATTCGAATTCATAAACATCTTCAAAATGTCCTAGCATATCTTCATGCACTTCATCATATTATCTTCAAATGTTTCCACAAGTGAAACACAAACAAATTTCGATTGCGTCTTCAGCAATACAATCCTTATCACTATGTGTCAAATCCTTTTTACTTTCATTGGCATACTAGCTTTCTCATCCAAGAGAAAACATAATACTCAGCGAGGAAAGAATTGGGGACTCTCCCCTTCTTCCAACTCTTCCTACACCGCCAGGGCTAGAGTTCATCCTAGTCAAGTTATCTCTAAGGCCTTATTGTCTTTTCTTAATCACGGCTTCAACCAAGCCTTTTTAGTTAAACGTACTCATTTATTCATTTAATCATACTCAGGGGGTTTACTTGCCTCTTACCAACTATATCGGTTTCCACAACTGCTCTTTTTCTAAGCATCCCTGGGTTAGGCCCATCCTAACTCTTAGGATACTTTAGCATGCTTTAATAGCAAAATGTTTTGCCCATAATGAATCATGAACATGTGCATCTTGCACACTACCATTCGGTTATCAGAATTGGTCAATATTCATTTATTAGTCTTCTTATTCATTACATGATATTTTTCAAAATGTAATCCAGGATTCTGGTGAATATATATAATCTTGTGGCTTACTGCTTAATTCTCAGCAGTCATTAAGGTTGTGACTTCATTTTCTTGACAGAGTCTTCACACAGTTCCTCCAAAAGGAACTCCTTCAGCATGCAACTACCTTATTTCATATCCATCACTATTTGTGATGGCCTTAGCCTTGAGTTAGCTTTAGTTGTCTACCAAATATTCCCTTAACAAATATAAATATGCATCTTTTTCATGTACCTAATTATGTATTCTGGTTTTGTTAACTTACATCGATGATGTATTTAACCATATTCATAATCCTAAGCCTGCATGTAGTTGTCATAGGTATATTTCACAGCCTACATACATATTTACTTTTAAGATTAGTCAACTCAGGATTGTTCACAATCCTTCTCATGTGATTCCCAAAGGCATAATCATTTGCCTCTTATTATGACAACATAACATCTTTGCTCATTTACCCTTCTATCTAATCATATTAGTATTCCCTGAGAAAAGGGAATATAGTCCCCTCAAGCTATTACTTGGAACAGAACTTTCATGACTCTTCAGAATGGGGTCAGCTATGCATCCATAGTGTTTGTTTGATCTGGACAAAAGTGATTCTTGCTTTATATTTCCCTCATTTAGGCAGTCACCTTGTGTCTTTAGTATACCTATATTCTTACATTATACATGTGCTTGTAGATGTAATATCATTCATACCTAACTGGTATTAAATCAGGCTTTATATCAAGAAGCTTCACAATGCATTAAATCCATGCACTCAAGCATAACACACACAAACCTAACCAAACATTTATCATGCAAGCTCATTGCTTGCACCCCTTCCATGTCATTCACACACATGGACATATTCGACTTCTATATCCTTTTTTTTTCCAAGGATCTTCCAAGCATCCTTATGATCATGTATACACATTCATGTATATGTAGGTGCATCTATTGCACCTTTTTACCTAATGCATTCACTTGATAGTTTAATTTCATCATTAGTGTCCTTTAGTTTGAGACTTCAATCACTTACAAGACTAATCTCATAGTCATACCTCGTGTTGGTTTTGTCTTCTCTCATGGCTATAACCAACTAGGGTCACTTTCCTCTTTATGTGACAATATCTTAGCAAGAAAACCTCCTTGCTTCAGCGTCCATAGGGTCTTACCCATCTCACTTTTCTCTGGTCATGAGGAGTTATATACTCTAATTTTAATATAAAGCAGTAATTATACAACCAAGGATCCTACCTGATCCTCTCAGATTCCTTTAGGCCCACAAAGGTATTAACCATTATATAACCAGCCATCATCAATGCCTAATGTTCCAACTGCCCATGCTTAGAGGTGGCGTCACTAACATCAGGTTTTCGGCTTTCGGGATTTAGCTACCCTTGACTGAACCCTGCCACCTTCATCTATCCACATTCAAGTCTTATTATCCATGTTAATTAGCATATCCCTACTTAGGTAAGAGTAGTCATCACTTTGAAAAAGGGGTTAAGGAAATTCTTCTGTTGAAATTCAACAAGAATTCCCAAAAACACAAGTTCAATCTGCAGTCCTTCTCCTCAAGGAGTAAATGCAGATAACTATATCTACTTACGCTACTCGTACATGAGCCCAAGCAGGCCAAGTGTTGTAACCATGCTCTGATGCCAATTTGTCACACACCAACTACGGCAACTAAATGTTTTTTTGTCTTTTCTTTGAGGGACAGAATCCCTGAATTTCTATGGGGCCTAGCGCAAACCATCCCTTCCCTTATCCTCCTCCAAGTGACCACAACCTGGCCTTAGCGCAAGCACCTTTCGTAACTCATGAGTTGGAGAGTCAAGGCTCTCGACTCCTCTTTCTCCAAACGTCGATACCCGAAATGTGATACGGGTATGGCTCCCTCCTCACTAGCACCTACTACATATAACTGTAGGCTAGGCTAAACACTAGCACTACTCGCAACTCGCGACTTCGTGAGTTGGAGTGTTGAGCCCTCGTGCTCCTCCTTTGTGAATCCCCGAAACATGAAAGGTCAACGTTACATAGACTCTGCCAAAGCGACACGTACACGCCACTTGTCTCCTCCGCTATACTCTGCTTACGAGCTGTGTCGCTGTCGCCCATCGCATGAGACCTTGGCTCTCAGTATTTCGGGACCTTAGCGATTAAGGTGCAACTTCTTCACCCTTCGAAACCTCAAAACACGATAAGTCAACAATGGTTTGACTCTTTTCCAGGTGACATGTGTCCACCACATGTCAACCACGCAGTCCCCACTAACAGATGTGCCCTCCTTGATGGATGACTACGATCAAATTGCGACTTCACACATCGCGAGTTCGAACAGTATGTTCTTTGACCTTCTTACTCTACGAGTCAGGGAAATGTTGAGCTCTCACCACACATCCTTTACAATGGATATCTTGATTTCCTCTTCAAAGAGTTCAGGATTTTGTGACTCGCACGTTGTAAGGTTCTTTCCTTCAAACCCTCTACTCCCGAAACATCTAAATCTCCCTCTAGACAATCGACGGTCCAGACCACTCCTAGTTCAACGTCCATGATCACATCGTTATTTCATGTATCGTGAGTTGGTGTAGTCTTTCTCTTTGACCACTCCCAATCGCGAGTCAGCGAAATGTTGCCCGACTGCCACATGTCCCTCCTTTGGTTCTTCCATCGGTCGACACGTGTCCACCTTGATATTTGACAGTCTAACTTTCCATCGAGATTTCGTGTATCACGTGTTTGAAGGGATCTCTACCTCTTTTTCCCCGAATGTCGAAATCCTCCTTTGGGCACAAAGCATTAAGGTTATCGCTACTTCTGTAGATCTGACAGTTGTCCGTCCTCATCTCTGCATTCCTCCAATATCGACTGTTTTTCCTCTAGAGCCTTCGCTCCTTCCAGTCCTTGAATAATTTTGGTCTCCAAAGGTTTCAAACCTATCCCTTCCTCTACAATACACCTTGGTTTAAGGAACACTCTGCAAGTGTTATCCCTCCTGAGCTTCGTCAGCTATGAAGGAATTAAGAGCCTTGTGCTCTTCTTCTGGGCTTAACAGGCTTTGTCCTCCAAGGGACTCAAAACGATTAGGAAGGTTTACATCCGTACATGAAACTGTGTTCACAGTCGACGAACACACAGTTCGTGACTCGGGCTTATGCCACCACAGGACACAAGTATTTACGAGTATAAAACATATCCTAACCATATGATTTCTTATTGGCCTAATTATGCAACCAAGCAGTGATAAAAGGAATACAGTATATCCATTAAAAATTCATGCACAATTCCTGCAACATACACAATATAACCAATTCATACACAGTTACAGATAAATTACACAGGGCAGGAGATCGCTTATCTATTACAGGTTGCTGCCAACCAACTAACTGTGGGTGTTCATCCTTCCACCCAACCATAGGCACAAAGGTATTCATTCTTAGCACTCTGGCCACCCCCATGCCAAGCCATGATATCACCAGGGAATTCTCACACTTCTCGAGAGTTCTTCCTCCGTTTCCACTTCTGTTTGGGTCCTGTTCTCTGTAACCTGGAGCTTTCTCTCTCTCACTTATGGCCTCAGTGAGGTTTCTCATATGCTCCTCGGCATCAAGCTCGCGGCCTTCAGTTCGTGACTCGCTGGAGAGCTCTACGCATCTCCCTTGCAAGCTTACGCTCTTTTTTTGTCCGGTGTCTCCTCTCCCGTGTGTGTTCCTCTTACCTTGGAAGGTTTGTCGACCTATCCTGTTCCTTCTGTCAGAAGGAATCTCAAGTCTGCAGGTCTCTGTGGTACTTCAGGCTGACAGCCCATGTTTCCATTCATGGGGGTGGTTGATAATTCAACCACCGGTCCTTTCTTCATTAACTGATTTCTCTCCTTGGGATTCGAAGGAGGTTGTCATCCTCATCAAGGGAAATTTGGGGTTATTTGTCATAATGAACCCTCTCTTATAGTTTTCACATTCTTCCTCTAGTGATATCATGGTCAATACTTTCAAGGCTTCACCCCCACAATCAGTTATTGGCAACTCAAACAATAATACATTTACATTTTCCTCATGCATTAGCATGAAAATTCTTATTTTATGATTAATTACAAATTGGGGTAAATAGGGTGTTACAATTCAGGACCAAGTTTCAAGAGAATGGTGAGAACCATTTGTTTCTCCTCTTTAGATTTATCAACCCTGCAAGCTTTGAGTTGCGACAATAAATCCTTGAATTTTGTAAAGAAACTTGGATATTGTCGAAGCTTTTTGGATCCAAGGTGAGAAATTCCACCTCTACCATGTGTCCCCTTATCTCATCATGTTTTCCAAAGAGCCCTTCCAAGGTGTTCCAGGCTTCATTGGGGGTTTTACAGGAAGATATGTGAAAAAGGAGATCGGGAGAGATGAGACTACAAATTGTTTTGAATGCTTCATCCATTTGATTTATATACTTGGATTTTTCTATGGATGATGTTGATTCTATGTCTGTATTCAAGGTTAACCTGTACAATCCTCTGGTTCGGATATGTATGATTATTCTCTCCTTCCATGCAAAGTAATTATAAGGTGTAAGAATGAATTCTTTTGGGAATTCCATTTTTTCGTTGTCTTCAATCTTTGGTACCTGCAAAAAAAATGGTGTAGCTTTTTCTTAGCAGTCTGTTGGCTCTGATACCATGTGAATGTGTTGAAATTGCACATAATAGATCTAGCTATAAAATACCACACACATTTTCAAAGATAAATTGAGAAAGAAGAAGCAAGAGAGAAAGAATGGAAGAATTATCATTAATAGTAATGAATAATGAATAATTTACACATGGTATACTCTGTATAACTCAACCAATGCGCACTGGAGGAGAATCCAATGCACCATAGTGGTGGTCTAGAGTGATCTAGACACACACCAACAGTTACGGGAGTGAACTGCCACCTATTCCAGTCTCTCAGGAAGTTACGGGAGTGAACTACCACCTAGTCCAGTCTCTCAGGAAGTTACAGGAGTGAACTACCACCTAGCTGAGTTAACTAGTCTACCAGTCTTCAGTTAACTGACTGAAACAGAGTGAAGTGAGGAGGATATTAGGGAATCATGGGTAATGTGTTAGTATGGTGATGATACCAAGGCTAATGCGCATTAGCCGATGATGATCCCAATGTTGCATGGTGACAAAACCAATGCAGCATCTAGACTCCACTCAACTAGTCAAACTGAAGTGAAAACTAAAGAGAATATTCTCCCTAGAGGAATTTCCTTCTGAAAATATAGGAGACTGGATAATGACTAATAATGAATAATAAACAAATAAAAACCTTAAGAAAAATAAATACTAGGTGTGTGTGAAGTAACTCCAACAGGGTGGAACGTCCTTGATATGCATCCAGTTGGTGTTTCATTTCATTAAAGATAAGTGCTCTCTATGTCATGGTTTCATTTACCTGTATCTTCATTCCCGTAGTGTATTTACTTATCTATGAAATTTGTATCCATAATATGCATGCTTGTTGGTTATTTTTGTGCACTACATATGGTTCATTTCTTTTATGTCGTAGCATGAGTCTTGATCTATGCATGTGAATATTTCATGCATCTTTATTAATTAAAGATTTATCAGAATTCGAAATTAATCCATAAGAGGGCTTGAAGTAGCGTGCCCGGCCTGTGGGTGGTTGGGTACGTTACATGCAAGCTTGTTTATGCATGGACTAGGTGACCACATTATCCATCCGCTCCCGAGGGACAATTTCATAAATTCGACCCCTAAATCTGAATGTTGCATTGCTTCTTACTAAGCAAAACCCTAGCTCTCAAAATCAATGAAAAAAACAACTTTAGAGGCATGGAACCCGAGATTTAGGGGTGTTGTAGCTGAAATCCTATGCCAGGAATCCAATAGAGATGACGATTCCTCAATTCAAGTCTCAGTTTTTTTTATATGCCCGGTTGCAAATTGCATCCCAAATCATTTCGGGGACTCTTGGCCAATACCTCCTTAGGGTATAAAAACCTAACGGAGTAACATTTTTGAGTTTCATGAGATGCTACAAGCTTGTTTAGGCATGGAATAGGTGACCACATTGTCCATCCTCTCCTGAGACACAGTTTCATAAATTGGACCCCTTAATCCAAATGTTGCATTGTTTCAAACTGAGCAAAACACTAGTTCTTGAAATCAATGAGTAAAACAACTTTTGAGGCATGGCACCTGAGAGTGAGGGGTAATATAGCTAAAATCTTATCCCAGTAATCCATCGGATTCAACGGTTCCTCAATCCAAGTCTTGGTTTTCATTTTATGCCTGGTTGCAAGTCGCATTCCAAACCATTTCAGTGACTCTTGGTCAATTCCTCCTCAGGGAAGAAAAACCTAATGGAACAACATTTTTGAGTTTCATCAGATGTTGCAAGTTTGTTCAGGGATGGACTAGGTGACCACATTGTCCATTTGTTCCTGAGTCATGGTTTCATAAATTGGACCCCTAAATCCAAATGTTGCATTACTTGTTACTGATCAAAACCCTAGTTCTCAAAATCGATGAAAAAAACAACTTCTAAGGCATGGGACCCCGGAGTGAGGGGTGCTCTAACTGAAATCCTATGTCGGGAATCCAACGAAGATGACGGTTCCTCAATATGTTTCTTGGGTTTCATTATATTCCTAGTTGCAAGTTGCATCCCAAACCTTTTCGGGGACTCTTGGTTGATAACTCCTTGGGGGATAAAAACCTAACAGAGCAACATTTTTTAGTTCTGTGAGATGCTACAAGCTTGTTTATTCATGGACTAGGTGATCACATTTTCCACCCATTCCTGAGGGATGATTTCATAAATTGGACCCCTTAATCCAAATGTTGGATTGTTTCTTATTGGGCGAAACCCTAGTTCTTGAAATCAATGAATAAATAAACCTTCGAGGCATGGGACCTGGGAGTGAGGGGTGTTATAGCTAAAATCCTATACCAGGAATCCAACAGAGATGATAGTTCCTCAATCCAAGTCTCAATTTTTTTTATATGTCTATTTGCAAGTCGCATCCCAAACCATTTCAAGGACTCTTGGCCACTACCTCCTTGGGGGATAAAAACCTAACGCAACAACATTTTTGAATTCCGTGAGATGCTACAAGCTTGTTTAGGCATGGACTAGGTGACCACATTGTTCATCTCCTCTTAAGGCACGATATGGCAAGGAAAGGCATGGAAAATCATGGTATGGCATGGCAAGGCAAGTCATGGCAAGACATGGTATGGAAAGGCATGGTATGGAAAGACAGGGCATTGAAAGTGAATACAAAGGCATGGTATGAAAAGGCATGGCATGGAAAGGCATACCATAAGATAGCAAGGCATGCCATGCCTTGCCATGTAATATCAAGGCAAGGCAAGGTATACCATACCATACCATACCATACTAAGGCAAGGCAATACATACCATACCATACCATGGCATGGCAAGGCAATGCAAGTCATGGCATGGAAAGGCATGCAAAGGCAAGGCATGGAATGGCATGGCATGGCAGGGAAAGGCGTGGCATGACAAGGCATGGTATAGAAATGCATAGCATGGAAAGGCATGGGATGGAAAGGCAATGCATGGTATGGAAAGGCATGGCATGGAAAGACATTGTATGGAAATCCATGGTATGGCATGGCAAGGAAACTCATGGCAAGGCATGTTATGGAAAGACATTGTATGTAAATGATTTACAAGGCATGATATGAAAAGGCATGGCATGGAAATACATACCATACCATAAAAAGGCATTGCATGGAATGACATGGTATGGAAAGGCATGTTATGGCATGGCATAGCATGGCATGGTATGGCATGGAAAGGAAAGTCATGGAAAGGCATGGCATGGCAAGGCATGGTATGGAAAGGCATGGCATGGAAAGACAAGGCATGGAAAGTGAATGCAAGACATGGAATTGTAAGGCATGGTATGGAAATGCATGGCATGGAAAGGCATACCATACCATAGCAAAGCATGGCATGGCATGGAAAGGCAAAACATGGCAAGGTAAGGCAATGCATGGCATGGAAAGGCAAGGTAAGGCATGATATGGCATGGCTTGGAAAGGCAATGCATGATATGGAAATGCATGGTATGGAAAGGCATGGTATGGAAAGACAAGGCATGGAAAGTGAATGAAATGTATGGCATTGAAAGGCATGGTATGGAGAGGCGTGGCATGGAAAGTCATACCATGTGATAGCAAGTCATGGCACGATATGGCAAGGCAAGGCAAGGCAATGCAAGGTATGGCATGACAAGGCATGGCATGGCATGGCATGGCAAGGCAAGGAATGATATAGAAAGTCATGGTATGGAAAGACAAGGTATGGAAACTGAATGCAAGGCATGGTATGGAGAGGCATGGCATGGAAAGGCATACCATACAATAGCAAGGCATGGCATGGCATGGCAAGGCAAGGCATGCAAAGGCAAGGCATGGCATGGCATGGCATGGCAAGGTAAGGCGATGCATGGCATGACAAAGGAAGGCAATGCATGCCATGATAAGGCAAGGCATGCAAAGGCAAGGCATGACATGGCATGGCATGGCAAGGCAAGGCATGGAAAGGCAAGGCATGGCATGGCATGGCATGGTAAGGCAAGGAAGTGCATGGAAAGGCAAGGAAATGCAAGGCATGGCATGGCAAGGCAAGGCAAGACATCGAATGACATGGCATGGCATGGAAAGGCAAGGCAAGGCAATACACCTTGACACCTTTTATTACATTTCTGTCATAATTTTCAACCCTTTAGGGCTTGATGTATTGAATTTTTTCTTTGGAAGGATTGACATTTGGATGTGGTCTAGTGGAATAAGTATCGAGAGCATCTTCATAATTACATGTAAACTAGTTAATTCTCAAAGGACCTTTGAAGCATATTAGAGTGCCAAAATGTCCTAGAAAAATATTCAATTGTGAAATATAAGAGAAGAAGATATATAGACCAGTTAACTCTCAAAGGATTTTATAGGCAAACATAATAATATATAACACAAAATGGAGAGGGTTGGCACTTATGCTTATGTAATAGAATTTACAGTTGATAGTTAAAATGTATAACAAATGTTTTTATGATCTTTACTAACGCTTATTGGAATTCTTGCATGTTTTACATCGTTGGAATGACATCTTATTTGTAACTTATTGAAATTTGATTATGGTATGTGCACTTTGATATGACGTAATATGATCATGTTTTCATTTCATATGTTGTAATATTAGAAATATAACACAAAAATTAAATATTGCATGAAATAAACTTTTCATTTTGAATGTTCTTTTTTGCAGTTAATGATTCTTCCAGAAGATCAAGTTGATCCTCATGAGATAGATCCAGATTATAATGGGTTTGATACAAACATGGGAGATGGTGATGATGAGGTAGATGCAGAAGACATTGTGAGTGACAACGATGATGACCACATTGATGATGATCAAGATAATGATGATGATGACCTAGTTGTTGGTAGTAGCCAATGACATTCATCATATAGACTCCATCATGGATCATTGTTGATATATCGTTATGATGCCTCTTTTCATGTTTACTATCATATGTATCATTTTCACCTGCATTACCATATTATTTAGTTGTATCATTTTGACTTATATCATTTGGAAATGTATCATATTGACTTGTATCATTTTGACATGTATCATTTTGAGTTACATCATGTATCATTGACTTATATCGTTTGGACATATATCATTTTGACTTATGTCGACTGTTGTCCATGTATCATTCTAACATGTTATTAATCTATTGGCGTATTTGACTTTCACTTGTTGTAGTTATATATCATGATGATCTAATCAGTATTAAAGATATAAGTTGTTTGACATGATACTTATCTAATATTGGTAATTTTGACTAGTTTTAATTATAGATGATGATCATGTTATAATCATTATCTTGTTATTTTGTATATATTGTATGGTGTACATTTTATTTAGATGGAGATTTAATAAGTATAATGATGTTGTTAGTTTGTATGGATGTCCATTTCCCTAAAAAAATCTTTATAAAAGCTATCATATAAAATACTTCAAATGCAATATGACTTACTCTATAATAATATAATAAGAGGCATGATATATTTAACTAATTAAATTGAAATAAAAAAGTTAAATTAATAAATGGAAGCTATAAAGGACGCAACATGAGTTGTTAAAATGGAAGCAAAATGTGGCTCTAAAATGGAAGTAAAACTTGACAATAAATTTGAATCCATACTTGGAGCTATTTCTAGATCTAAGTAGGAAGCTAAATTGGTTGCTTAACAAGAAGCAAAACTGAATGCTAATTAAGAAGCAAATCTCAACACTAAAAGGAAGCAAACCCTGGACCTAAAAAAGAAGAAAAACCAGGCACTAAAAAGGAAGCAAACATTGGAACTAAAAGAAAGTAAACCATGTATCTAACAAGGAAGCAATTCTGGAAGCAAACTTCAACGCTAATTAAGGAGCAAAACCTGGTGGCACTTTGGAAGAAAAAAAAGAAGCATTTTTTTTGTAGCAAAAATGGAAGCAACAATGGAAGCCAAACTAGAAGCAAACCTTGACACTATTTATGGAGCAAAAAAAGAAGCAATCCAAGTAGAAAACAAAGAAGTAAAATTGGAAACAATTTTAGAAGCAAAAAAAGACGCAATAATGGAAGCACGTCTTGGTGTAAATTTGGAATCCAAACTAGAAGTTATTTTCGACGCTACATCAGAAGCAAAACAATAAGCATGATTGGGAGCAAATTTGGGTGCTATTTTGGGAGCTAATATGGGTGCTAATCTAGGGGCTAAATTAGGATCTATACCAGGAGCTAAACTAGGTGCTAAACCATGAGCTAAACTAGGCGCTAAACTAGGCGCTAAACCAGAAGCTAAACTAGGCGCTAAAATATGAGAAAACTACCCATTTCAACTCTATTTTGGGAGATATTCTAGGCACTAAACCAGGATATAAATTAGGCACTAAACCAGAAGATAAACCCGATGCCCAACTAAACAAGTTGTTTGTCGTCGGATTTTGTGCCATTTAACCAGCCCAATTCATGCACTCAAATGCGCTAAAGTCCGACACTATTCTAGTTGCTAATGGCCTATTTTGTTGTAGTGAGAATCATTAAGAAGTACATCATTAAATGGAAGAAGATTCTAGAGGAAGATTTGTTGTGGGAGACATAAACAAATTACCCAAAAAAATATGACATTACCCTTACTTTGAAGACAAATCACTTCTAAATGGGAGGGAAATGTTATATGTATAAGTTAATAAGTTAGGAATAAACAAAATAAATAAATAAATGTCAATAAAGTAGTAAGATAAGAAAAACAATATATTAAAGTAAATGAATTAATAATTAATAAAGAGATATCACCTTTCATGAAAAGGTAGCAAGGCACACTACTTAGGATTATTTATTTAGCAGCCTCTCATTGTAAAAATAGTCTTATTATTATTTTTATTATTCATCATTATCTTAATACACACATTATTGCTTCTCTTGTTAGTCCCTATCATAGGCATAGAGGGACTATAGCGATTGATAATGCGTTGACTACATATTAGTTTGTCCTTTGACCAGAAATATTTGCACCATACCTATTGTTGGAGCTATGGAATTAAAAGCATATATTTTTATATAATAAAAGGCAACATATATATATTGATATGATTGGATAAGAGATTGCAGGTCTTATTGTCAGCTTCACTATTCCCAATGTACTATATGGCAACATATCCAAAGTTTTTCTCGTAGACAGTATTTTTTAATCATATATTTTTTCTCTATATTGCTTGAAGGTCGATTAATGCTAGCATTAGTTGGAATGTTTGTATTAGCATTTTCTGCTAGGTGAATATATCCATAAGTTTTCATATGTACTAAGCATATTGAAATGTTTTGATATCCAAGCTTTGTAGTGATTGAGAATTCCAAATTTTATGGCGTCTTTGGCGGATGTATATTTGTTGAAATGTATTGACACTTATTTTGAGATGCATCAATAGGCCTGACAGCATAAATGTTTCATGACGCGACGTCCTCCAACACTCTTGATAGCTTAAATGTTCGCATACCACGAGGTCCTTAGACAGCCTGGAATTCTTAAATGTTTATGTAAATACGCTTCTCGGAGTACATTTTTCCTCGAAATTTTGTGTACAGTTATAGTGAATTTGCAAAGTCTTGTTTGTCCACCACCAGTTCGACAAACATTGTATGTTTCATCCTTGTTCTGCCATTGAAGCTACATACATTGTTTGTTGGTTTGGTGAGTGCTTCTTCTTCCCTGGTTTGTTCGTTGCTTCCATTATATGTTTCATCCTCGTAATCATTGAAGCTACATACAATGTTTATCGGTTCGGTGAGTGGTTCGTCTTTGTTGGTTTGTCGGTTTTTGCTTGTTGTTGTTTCGCTCGGCATTTCATCGTTTCGGAATAAGTTTCGATTCCATAGTTTCATTTTGTATTCGTTGTTTGTTGTTCAGTGTTTGCAGTTTGCAAGTAAGAATGTTTGCTTATTTGTAGTTGCATGTTCCTTGTATGTTTTCGGTTCCTTCTGTGCTTGGGCTGCAATTTCGTAATCGTTGGAGATACATATGTTGTTCACTAGCTCGGTGGTTCTTGTTGGTTCATTGGTTTGTGGGTTGTTGGTTCTATTTGTTTGGTTGGGGTTTGCGCTTTGGGGCCCTGGGGGTGCAATTCGGCCTGTTCATGCTTTTTGGCTGCTTTGGTCCTTGTTGTTTTCTTTTGTTTGATTCGGCCTTGCAGGGTTGGGGTGCAATGACGGTGGTTGGAGCTTTTCTTTTTTCTTTTTTTTTTGGATTATGATTGTTTTTTGGGGGGGCTTTATGGTGTTCATCCCCTGCACCCACGAGTCGACATGTAGTTGTGTTATTTTCATGTCTGTCGAGGCTGATATCTGTTATTCTGTGAGATTTTTCTGGTGCTCCAGTCTTGCCATGAAAGAAAATAGTTGCATGCAAATTTGTTGGAGGATTACATGTGAAGTTACAATATCCGTTGTTTTTTTGTTGGAGTAAAGCATATGTGTGTAGGCTACATTTATAAACCATGTATCGTCAAATGTGCGGATATGACATTACATGTTCTTTCTCCTCTACATAGACTGGTGTGTGCATGATAGAATTTGTGTTGTGCTTGAGATATGATATGTGCAACAAAGATTCTGCAAGATTATATTTTGATGTCTAGAAGCATGTCTGGGTGGTTTGCCACAGAAAATTGAGAACTTGTATCGTGGGCACAACAGTCTGTGTAGAGGATAAAGAACATGGTTAAAGGGAATATCTGGATAAATTTCCAGGGAAAACCAGAAATTGTTTAGCTGTGGCTATGCAATTGCCTGATATTTTGTGCCTTGTAATATATTTTGGCCAGGGAAAAAAAATATGTGCGTTTACAGCCATGGATAGAGAAGCGCAAAGGTTCATGTTTCTTCCTTTCTAGACTGTTTGTTCAGTCAGTTTTTCTGTGTGTACATATTCCTTGTTCTCTGGTGAATACCAGCTTCCACTGATGTTCATTGAATTGTGTGTGTTCCCACATTCAAACAAATAGAGTAGCTAGAGAAAACGAGGGAGTCTTGACTACATCGGTTGAAGAGGATATAGAAAGGTGCATGCTTGTACTGTTGTTTGATATTGTATTGTTTTGTATTTCATTTATGGTTTGTATATGTGTTAAACTAGTTGTGTGCCTTCCTACATGGTAAGTTATCTTGCTTACATGTGTTCCTTCCTGCATACTAAGTTGGTTCATGTTTGTTGTGTTTGCGCTACATTGTTGCATTTAAACAAACAAAATGGTTGGACAGGACGAAGGACTCTTTGGCGGGTAAATAGATTTGTTTCTCTTTCTTTTAGATATCTGTCTTCATACTAACTTGCCTTCGTGTCCATTGCATCTTCGGCGTTGTTACCTTGGAAAAAATAGGTTGCTTGGATAGGGAGATGAATTGTTATGTGCAACAACAGAGGGTTATGTGATGCAATCTTCTAAAAGGTATACCAAGTGTGCTGGTAAATTAAATATACAAACCGGGTGGGGGCATATAATATTAGACTTGAAAACAATGACTTTGCAGTAATGGGCCTTTCTGCGCTCCCTATTTCTACTTTTTCCATTTTCTATTATCTCTTTTGTTTTCTAATTCATCTGCCTAGTATGATTTCCAAAAATTCCTTCGTGCACTGGTTGGTGGACTAACGGATTCACATATGTGGTTGTGCTTCTACCTTCTTCCATAGTTACCCACTTTCTCGATTGCGGGTACCAGGCTGGCAGGTTGAATATTGCTCCTCTGGCTTCCGGGGGTCCGTGATATACAGATTGGCCATGGTGCCCCGCGCTCACATCCTGTTTACTGTTAAACATTTATCCAGTTAAAAAATTTAGATGCATATAGTTTTACGGTTATTTGGTCCTTCCAATGGACAATATACAATGCATATGCTTGTTTAGTCCTGATGTTCATCTGCACATGCTTGCATCAGGAAAAGTAGGACTAGTGACACGGGCATGAGCAGCCAGTCATCCCAGACATCGGCTGACTGACAAGGCCAAAGGTAAAGATGCATATGCTTTGCTCTTACTATGTTTGTTAAACAAATTTGTTGGTCTATATATTCATCTATGGCATGGCGGATATGTTGATGTCATCTACAATACATGGTTTGGAGCGCGTAAGAAGCATCAACAAGTACAAACGAGACGTTGAACGTGTTGCATGTTCTGTAGACTAAGAGGTGTAGTTGCGAAACTCTGGCTCCATAGTTCATCAAAACTATGTGTGTACTTGTAGCACACTACCATTCAATTTAGTTTTCCTGTTCAAAAAAATGTTATCGGGTCTAGAGTTGTGACATCCAAAGTATTGTCAATAGAGGGCTTGAACAGCCGCCAAACTGGACAAGTGTTCGTCGGGGACATAATGGTTGTCTATAGCACCTACTTGGACAAGGAAAACAAAAGTAGATCCATTATGTGTGCTGACATGACAGAAAAGGATGCCATGATGAAAATGGCACTGACTGTTCCTCCAGAACTTGTCCAGAAACATGCAGAAAAGATATTGTCGCATAACGGGATATCCATTACACATTTTAATATATTGACCAAAATAGTATATGACCGTGGTGATTGCGATCGAATTATTTTGCTCAACGAAACAAGCATTGTGGAAAAAATTATTGTTGTTTGTTCAGAATATTGTTTCGTCCCAGACTCGACTATCAGCCAGCTTGAACAAAGCATTGATATTTACCCAATCAGAACGATTGGGGCTATTGTCACACTAGTGAGAAAATTTGGTTCGCAACACATTCTCCATATAAAGGATGGAGAGTCCGACAGTGACAAGGAAATGGTACCTCTTTTCATATTCAGTTTTGTTCTTTACTTTTGCATTTGCATGTATGTCGGATAAGTTACACAAATATTGCACTGTTCCATGTTGCAACTGCAATTGTTCGATACGTATTCAGAAATTTTTTTCGTCAATGGAATAGCAATTGCATAGAGGGAAGATTCCACTTATGTTGTTTAAAAATATTACAAAGAAGAGGGATGCTAGAGAAAGGATCTTTCGGACAACCAAGGCAACGTTTGTAATAGAGTTGCGAGCAGATATAGTAGAGGATCTAAAGAAACTAGATAGCTCTAAAACTGTTGTGTGTATACATCCACAAAAGCATTCTCACTTTGCTTATAGAAATAGCCTTCAACAAATTTCTGTCCCTGTTTAATTTTTTATTTTTATTTTTAAGGGGAGGGGGGGGGTGCAGTTGTGTATTATGTTGTTCAATGTATTAATCCCTTTGCTCGCATTCCCAAGTTGAAGTCTTTTAGTTGCAGCCAATGTGTACTCGACCCCCTTTGAGCCTGTATGTGCAAGATGCAACTTTGTTGCTTCTGCCTCCGCTTTGATAAGTGATGATACCATTGATTGTCTGTGATGCGGTGAAAAATGTCCATATATATATGGACATTGTGTGAATGTTGTTATCTGAACCATGGGCAACACAATTGTGCATTGTACGGTTAGGTAGCCTCTGTTACAAAATGTGCTTCCTAAGTTGGCTAAGTTGTCGTATGAAACGTATCTACAGAAAAATGCAAGCAGTGTCTACATGCTGTGACAGCTTCGCATACACAGCAAATTCACCTTGAATGAGGACAATGCAATTTTTCATATCGGTTGAAGAAGGGGAAACAACAAAAAAATATCAAACTTCAGCAGGAAACAAAAATACCTCATCTGTCTATGTAACATTTGTTCAACATCCAGATGAATGTTCGTTGGACTTGGCCCATATCTCTATAATCCCCATATATCGCATGTTCCCAGTTATTTTCTAATGGGAACATATACCAGATGTAAGAGAAAAAGAATGCGGCGATGTCTTTTATTTGTATATCAAATTGTTTGGTGCAAAGGTCGATGGGTTCTGCTTTATGGAACCTTCTGGGAACTTGCTTGCGGCCTGTTTAAAGTATGTTTGGCTCTTGTTTATCTAATTTGTATACCATGGAACTCCAACTGTTCTTTGGAGGACATGGAACAATATAATTGAATTTTTTAGCCAACTGGCCCACAGATCCACTTGATAATTTCTATGACGTTGTGACGCAAATGTAGTATGTGGCTTGCTTTAGCAGATTTCCTTGATCGATGAACTTGGTCAAATTATTGTTCTAAAATAATTTGAAATCAACGAATATATAGTGTGCGAAGTGCAACTTTCCTATCATATCAACAAGAGGCTCTTAAAATTCAAATTGGTCGTTGTTTTGGCATTTTTGCTTATTCGATGAACTTGGAAAAATTAATATCCTGGAATAATTTGAAATCAACGAATATATACTGTGCGGAGTGCAATTGTGTTATCATATGAACAAGAGGGCCTTAAAATTCAAATTGGTCCTTGTTATGCTTGCGATGATAGAATTTAAAAAAAACTTTCTTTTGTTTGCTTAATTTTTTAAAAAATAAGCGATTTAACATCCTTTAATAATTTAATGTAATTCACTTGTACAATATCAATAGTTAATATTAATAATTTAGTATTTGAAAATAATTTTTTTAGATAAAGTTTATTTAGGATGAGCGTCCCTAAACAATTGCAATCTTGAACCCGCTAGACATGGAGTCCGCAAGTTCGCCTGTCAATTTGTATATCACGGAAGTCTGGGTGATATTTGCAGAACACAGAACAAAAGAATCTCAAATTTCATCCCGCCAGGCCGAGAACCCATGATCCAAAAAGTGCCCAAGTATGGACCGAGGGATCCGCATATGCTCTATAAAATGTCGTCCATACTTTCTAAAAGTACATGTTTACTATGTATTCGTCGTTTGTCGGAAAACTTTTATATCTGTTGCCCGACCAGATTGTACAAACTTTCTCGTCTAATTAAATTATGCAATATCAAAATTTAATATTAATAATTTAGTATTGAAAATAATGTTTTTAGATATGTTAGATAGTTGATAGGGATTAGCATCTGTAAACAATGGAAAACTTGAACCCGCCAGCCCTCAAGTCCATCTAACAATCTATATATCGCGGAACTCCGAGTGCTATTTGGAGGACACGAAACAATGAAACTACAATGTTGAGCCAGCCAGCTCGCAAGTCCTCTTTTCAATTTGTATATAGCGGAAATGTGAGTGGCATTTTCACAGTGTGGAAAAATAGAGCCCCAATTTTCATCCCTCCAGGCCCAAAGCCCCCGATAAAAAAAAATGGCTAAGTATGGAATTCATAGGGGATCGCTACGGGACAATAAAAGTGCAATGTTCAACCAACCAGCCCGAGTCTGCCTGTCAACTTGTATATCGCGGAAGTCTGGCTGCTATTTGTAGGGCACGGAACAATAAAACCTCAATTTTCAGCTCGCCAGGCCTCGAACCCGCGATCCAAAAAGTGCCTTAGTATGGAATAAGGAATGTGCATATGTTGTATAAAATCTCATGTCCATACTTTATAAAAGTACATGTTTACTATGTATTGCTCGTTTGTCTGAAAAATTTTATATCAGTCGGTCCACCAAAATAGACAAACTTTGTCCTCTGCTTAAATTCTACAATATCAATATGTATTATTAATAATTTAGTATTGAAAGTAATGTTTTTTTATATGTTGGATAGTTGATAGTGACTGTCATCCCTAAACAATGGAAAATTTGAACCCGCCAGCCCTCGAGTCCATCTGTGAATGTGCATATCACGGAAGTCCAAGTGCTATTTGGAAGACGTGGAACAATGAAAGTGCAATGTTTAGCCAACCAGCCCGAGAGCCCCTGATAAAAAGAAGTGGCTAAATATGGAATTAATACGGGATCGCTACAAAACAATAAAAATGCAATGTTCAGCAAAGCAGCCCGCAAGTCCTCCTGTCAATTTGTATATCGCGGAAGTTTGGGTGGTATTTGTAGGACACGGAACAATAGAGACTCTATTTTCAGCCCGCCAGGCTGCGAACCCGCGATCCAAAAAGTGCCTAAGTATGGAATGAGGGATCTGCATATGCTCTGTAAAATCTCATGTCCATACTTTATATAGAGACGCATGTCCACAAGTCTACCTGCCAATTTGTATATTGCGGAAGTCTACGTGTTATTTGTAGGACACAAAACAATAGATACTTAATTTTCATCCCGCCAGGCCGCGAACCCGCGATCCAAAAAGTGTCCAAGTATGGAATGAGGGATCTGCATATGTTCTAGAATAATAAAAATGCAATGTTCATCCAAGCAGCCCGTAGGTCCTCCTGTCAATTTGTATATCACGGAAATCTGGGTGCTATTTGTAGGACACGGAACAATAGAGACTCTATTTTCAGCCTGCCAAGCCGCAAACCCGCTATCCAAAAAGTGCCTAAGTATGGAATCAGGGATCCACATATGCTCTGTAAAATCTCATGTCCATACTTTATATAAAGACTCATGTCCAAAATTCCATCTATCAATTTGTATATCGTGGAAGTCTAGGTGTTATTTGTAGGACACAAAACAATAGATACTCAATTTTCAGCTCGCCAGGCTGCGAACCCGCGATCCAAAAAGTACCCAAGTATGGAATGAGGGATCCGCATATGTTCTAAAACAATAAAAATGCAATGTTCACCCAAGTAGCCCGTAGGTCCTCCTGTCATTTGTATATCGCGGAAGTCTGGGTGCTATTTGTAGGACACAGAACAATAGAGACTTTATTTTCAGCCCGTCGAGTCGCAAACCCACGATCCAAAAAAGTTCCTAAGTATGGAATGAGTGATGCACATATGCTCTATAAAATCTCATGTCCATACTTTATATAGAGTCATCTCTGCAAGTTCGCCTGTCAAATTGTATATCGTCGAAGTGTAGGTGTTATTTGTAGGACACGGAACAATAGATACTCAATCTTCATCCCGCTAGGCTGTGAACCTGCGATCCAAAAACTGCCCAAGTATGGAATGAGGGATTCGCATATGTTCTATAAAATCTCATGTCTATACTTTATAAAAGTACATGTTTATTTTGTATTGCTCATTTGTCGGAATACTTTTATATCACTCGGCCAACCAGATTCTACAAACTTTCTTATCTAATTAAATTCTGCAATATCAATATTTAACAGTAATAATTTACCGGAGGTCCGCTTCTGAATTTGTATATCACAGAATTATGGGTGCTATTTGTAGAGTGCGGAACAATAGAAGCCCAATTTTTTGCCCGCCATCCCGAGAGCCCCCAATCCAAAAAACTGGCTAAATACGGAATTAATATAGAATAGCTATGGGACAATAAAAGTGAAACGTTCAACCAACCAACCCGCAAGTCCACCTGTCCATTTGTATATCGCGAAAGTGTGGGTACTATTTGTAGGACACGGAACAATAGAGGCTCAATTTTTATCCCGCCAGGCCGAGAACCCGCAATTGAAAAAGTGGCTAAGTATGGAATGAGGGATCTGCATATGTTCTACAAAATCTCATGTCCATACTTTATAAAAGTACATGTCTACTATGTATTGCTCATTTGTTGCAAAACTTATAAATAACTTGCCCGACCAGATTGTACAAACTTTCTCGTCTAATAAAATTATGCAAGATCAATATGTAATATTAATAATTTAGTATTGAAAATAATGTGTTTAGATATGTTAGATAGTTGATAGTGATTGCCATCCCTAAACAATGGAAATCTTGAACCGGTCAGCCTCCAATTCCATCTGTCAATCTGTATATCACGGAACTCCGAGTGTTATTTGGAGGACACGGAACAATGAAAGTGCAATGTTGAGCCAGCCAACCCGCAGGTCCGCTTGTCAATTTACAAATTCCGCGACATACAAATTGGCATTCGATATCTGTCACTAAGATGGAATATGACCATCGGCCCTTCACGTCTCCTAGGTATATCTTCTGTCGTTTTTATTTTGTAACCCACCCGACCGCTTTCCATACTTTGGTATTTCTTGGAATCGGTTTCGCCATCACCATTGCCTTCGTACTTGTTTCCAGATATGCAATAATTAAGCTTTAATGATAGTATCCATCTTGTAGGAACCATTAAGATTGTCATTAATGTCAGAAAATCCGGAGAAGATTTGTCATTACTACGAATTAAACTAAGATTTGCGCACAAGTATGTTATCCTTTCCAAGTATTCATTTGAAAGGCGATGCAAGCTTTTTTTTTGTGCGCAAACGGGTTGGTCCTTCTAAGAAATTTCTAATTCTTAATCTCTTTTCGTCGTCACTGCCACCTTTGCACTTTTTTCTAATTGTGCAATTAGTGAGCTGTGATGGTGATAGCTCATTCCACATGAACCCTAGAAACTAACATTGATCAATGAAAGGCTCGAGGACATATTCCATTGATACGCATTAAACCATAATTTGCGGAGAGTTATATTATCCCTCCCCGATTTTCATTTCAAACATCATCTCAAGCAAACGAAAATTCTTAATAACTTCTGGCAGCGGTTCTCTCTACACATAGTAAACACATTGGGGCATAATGGCCAGAGGTTCCACTATTCCAGGGCATATTCTTACTATTCATCTCCTTCTGCCCAGAAGCAAACAAGGAGATGGTCCCTTGGTACACCAAGAGATATATTTCAAGCCAAAAAATTCCATGAAAACCCTAGTTTCTCAGAGAACCTACCCACTTCCATTCATGGTTGTCGCAAAAGTTGATGCCATGAATTCTGAGGCGGAAGAAGATGATATTATGGACGATGATACGGAAATGGATGATGGCAATGCAGAGAAACTTCCCACTCCTATGCCCAAATTGAAATCAACCATAATGAATGGAACTTCCCGGCTCGGTGATGGCGATGAGGACAACACCAAAAGGAGTTTCAAAAAAGAAACCAACGGTGAACGCAACAACCACTTTGCAGCGTGAAAGCGGGAATTCCAGAGTTCCAAATTAGTCTGTTCTGGGCGGAAGAGTTTCGTTGTAAAGTAATGATATGTTGATGCTCCCAGAGATATATTTCAAGCCAAAAAAATATTGATTAACATCTTCAGGAATCAGGTCCAAAACTATCGTTGTTGCAAGGCATTTTCCTACTAGTCATCTCCTTCTGTCCATAATGGACTAATTTGGGCCTCTCAAATTGCACGTGCACGCTGTGCTACTGAATTTTTTTGGACTATACAAAGGCAGTTTCAGCTAAGGGCTATTCTACTTGCCTTGTAACCATTTATGTCTTCTTCCTCAGGCGAAGCTTATGAAAAATATCAATTTCAGCACAGGATGATTCATCGAGGAGAAAACTACAAAGATCTTGCATATTGTGGATCTCGTGCCTGTGTTTGTCGTAGATACCTTCAATGTTTTGGCCCAAAGAACTGGGTCCAATTTCAAAGGATAGATGTACAATACTCGGTGTTTTTCTTATTTTTTTAAATGCATTTGCTATTAAAAAATACTTGTCTTCAACTCTTCGTTGCTGCCTCTTTTCTGGGTTTAACGCATGTTCTAATTTGCATGGTTCGATGCTCTCGTACTTCTTCAATATTGTGTTTACTTAGCTTATCTTTTCTAAGATGGAACATCTAACAATTATATGCCAATATATTGTGTGAATCCACCAGCTTTTTATGCAAACAAAAAATTGATTACATAATTCCAAACCAATGTTCAATTCTATTTGTAATGCAGATAGAACATAACAATACCAATGTACAATGTTGCAACAAAATCGTTATTCTTGTTTCTATACATGCAATTATTAAGTTTTAATGCTAACAACCCATAATGCAATAAGTTTAATACTTGAATTAATATGTTGCACTCGTGGAAGAGTGTATGAAAAACGCAGTTACACTCACACGTTCCAATAAAATCTAATCTTCAACAAAGTATTTGCTGACAATTAGTAGAAAATGAAGTTTAGTAGTTAAGTTAATATGTTACATTCATGGAAGAATGTATCAAGAACATAGTTACACGCACACGTTGCAATAAAATATAATCTTCAACAACACATTTGCTGACAATTAGTAGAACATCATGGTTTTTGCAACATGAAATTTGATCGTACAACAGTCAGTTGTCCTGACTATCCCCGTAGACCTTTTTTGAATCCCGTCCGACCACTTTTCAAAGCTTTCCATTCTTTCCTTTCTCTCCACCGTCTCCGTCACCTCCACACTTGTCTATAATAATAATAAAAAAAAGTATATATCTTGTTTCTAAATATGAAATTACTGGCATTTAATTTTAACAGGTCATCATGCAGAAACTGTATAGATTGTCATTAATGGGCGAAAGGCTTGAGGACATCTCATATTGATGCACATTAAACCAAAATTTGCGGGGGGATTATATAATCTCTTCCGAGTGTTCATTTCAAAATCATGAAATCTCGTTCACACGACATGGCCTTCACACGTTCACGAAACCTCCATTCCTTAATTGCTCTTCACCGTACCCGCCACCTTCGCATTTCTAAATATGCAATAAATAAACTTTACTACTAATAATTCATCATGCACCACCATTACAAATTGTCATTAATCAGCGAAAGGCTCGAGGAACTTTCCCATTGATAAGCATTTAACCAAGATTTACCGAAAAGTTACATTATCGATTCTAATTGTTCATTTAAACCATCATCTGTAGCAAAGAAACCTTCTCATAAACCTATGGAATCATCTCGACAGCAGTTCTGTGGAGATACAGTGAACATCTTCGGGTGCGAGGACGAGAACTTCCACTAGTCCAAGGCATTTTCTTATTACTCAACTTCTGCTGCAGAGAACCAAGTAATTTAGACCTCTGGGATTGCTCATGCAGGTTGTGTCCCTGAGGTTTTTGACTATAAGGACCTGGTCTCTTGGTGCGCCGATAAATTATTGCAAAAAAAAAGAATTATTCCACTACAGGACCACTCTTATGTTTCTTTGTCACCTCAGGTCTTCTGCCAGATGCTGAAATTGTCGGAGCCAACATTGACGTTCAGAGGAGAAGATTGCAAACAGTTCCTAGCAGAGCATAATAACGAATTGGACCTCTTGCTCCTTTTTTCTGGAAAACTCGAATCTAGTTACTAAAGATATTACAAGCATGCAGGTTAGTTCATTTAGAAGTCCATTTCGCGAAATTGTCTGGCTGTTTACAAGAATAATGGGACATGAGTCCACAGCTATTGTTTCTCGCATGGCTCTTCATATTTTGTATTTCACAGTCAATGAACAAGCCAATTATGATTGGGGCAGGTTAATTTCCCATGAAATTTCTTCCCAATTGTCAAGCTACAAAAGTGGAAAGAAATTTTATATGTCATCCTATTTAGTTATTGCAATAGCACATTCATGTCGATTTCCGCAACTATCTCTGTCCAAGAATGTCAACTGCGAATTCCACCCATTAACGTTTTGGTACCAGGCCTTGTGGAAGCACAAGGCTTCCCACTGTTTTTATGAGGTTTTTAATGGCTTTCTGTCTGTTTTCAAAGTTTTGTTGTTGGGAGAAGATGCTCCTCGCATATCTCAACAAGCAACTAGTTTTTTGGACAAGAAGGGGACACTCCAACATTTGGATAATTACATTGTCATAAGAATTTTTGGCTCCACGGAACAACCTGCTCTCCTTCCATGTCACATTACGGACAAAATGTTTGTTGCAGAAGTACCATGTCAATACAGCTATTGGTTCCCTCTGTTCCAAAGGAAGAAAAAAAAATAGTTCATTCCTCTGCCTTGGAAAATAGGGGAGTTCATGTTGAAAAACATCAACAAAATTCATGATTTCGTAGCACATTCTAGCATCTCCAACCTGAGATATGTTGAAGACATAAGAGGATTCGACCCCTATAATATATTTAGACAACATTTACAAACACTTGGCCTTGGGGATTTTTTTGTAAATAAACACCTGCCCAAAAATAGAGACAGTAGCGACAACGGTCCTGCCTCTGATGTCGACGAGGTACAGACAGTGCAAAGCTGCACTAAATTGTACACGCAATAGGGGAAAGGCCCCAGTGAAAAAAGTGTTCAATCTGCAAATACCACTCCAAAAAGTACTACATCTCGAAGCATCGCTCCAACGACCCATCATAGCAACAAAGAAACCCAGAGTTCTTCAAACGGAGGAGGAGATAACGACCCTTCTCACTCTAAACTTGATAGTTCTCACAAGCTTCCAGTAGAAAAGAAGAGAAAAAAAAATGTGGGGCAGGCAGAAGAGATGAAAATTCAGAGTGAGAACATAGAACTTGACACTAATCGCTTCCTTGATCAGCCTGGACACACCATCCACCATAGACATCTAATGGACATATCCGTTACCAAAAAATTTGAGGAAAATGAATCCTTCATGTTCCAGAGCGTTGTTTTTGATACCCGAAACAAAAAATTGATAATTCTGAAAAAAAAAAAAAAAAATGTTAAAAATAACAAAGGTAAATCTCGTTCAGAGGTTGACTTTGCCAACATGCGGTCATCCCAAATCTGTCAACCTCACACCGCAATCGAAGAAGCACTTCATGATTCCAATGGAAGCATCAAGACCGAGAATGCGAGACTGAAGGACCAAAACAAGGAATTGGAAGACGCTTTCATTCCCATGCCATTGTTTGTCGATCCTTTGGCAATAGTTATGCCTGCACCCCTACACCCAATGTAAAAGAATCCTCCACCCTGCTCACATCCTATAAAGGATATGTGGAGAACAATATCAAAAAAAGAGTGGAACTAGTTACCGAGGCATGGAAAATATCACAAACCATCACTTCCCTTGGAACCAGGGCACATAGCTTGCTTGAGATTTTGCAGGCCGAATTAAAAGATGAAGAAAATTTCTTTTTAAAAACGGCCATCCCTTTTGGCAATATTGTCAAAAATATGACATAAACAAAAAGAAGAGAAGAAGATATTCCATCAAAAAAACGCATCAGCCAATTGAATGCATGTTGGAAAGAAAAAGTAAAGAACCTGCATCTCAATGTTCAGTCATGTGAACAAGCCATATCAAAGAAAGATATATTATTCACAAAGCTTTCAAATATAGACTTAGCCAGGAAAACCTACGACTTCCAAGACCCCCACTTAATCGCAAACTCCTTGCCCTTAACCAGGCAATAGTTCGATAAACATGTTGCTATGTTTAAGACCTTCTCTCTGCAAAAGTTTTACAGATCCTTCAATTTGATCAAGCTCACGTCCAAGACTGGCTAATCAAATATGCAATACAAAATGAGGAAATTCATCAGGCTCTCTCTAATCTTTCTATTGGCTTCCAGGAATTAGAAACGATCTTTTCAACATAAAAATCTGGAATGAGATCAACGTCGCCCCGATGAGAAGCTACATTAAAGAATGGCTTGAAAGGAAATTGAAACAGGGCGCCGACAAAAGGCAACAGGCAGTTGCCAGCATTCGAGCAGTCATAGAGGACATCCTTGAAACCGCAGTCATCGACGACATCAATGAAATGACAGCCACAAGAAAATAGCCAAAGGGCTCATATGTACCCTCAATGTAAGTTTACTCATCGCATCCTTCTTTGTTTATCAACCCAGTTATTCCAATTTCTTAAATACAGATGTATATCCAAACACTTATACCTTTCCATTTATTTTCTTTTGCAGCTATTGCACTTTATCTTCTTTCCACGGTCCTGTTTCTTGTACATATTTCTCTAATGGTCCATGGGAGCCCCAATCCCAATCTACATGACAATCGCATTGAAATTTTGGTTTATATGTAACAAACTTTAATTTTTTGTATATTTCAAAATTTCCAGCAGTATGTAACAAACTTTTATCTTTTGACAGATTTCAAATAAAAATGCATTTAAATTTTTATATGTTACAGACTATATTCTTATCTTTCACCACTCTGTATGACAAATGCATTTAATTTTTAATATGTTACAGACTTTTATTCTTATCCTTCACCAGTCTATATGGCAAACGCATTTACTCTTTTATATGTTACAGACTTTTCTTTTTATATATATTTCAAAATAAATGGTGCTCCACAATGCAATTGTCATTTACTTATACCCCATGTTCACAAATGCATTTAAATTTTTTATATTTCTTATCTCCTATTAATTTTATCTCATCATATATTTTTATCTTTCACCAGTCCATATGGAAATTGCATTTAAATTTCCAAATTTATTCTTGCACTGTAAACAATTTTTTACTTTGTTATATACTTTCAAAAAAATAGGTTTGTTATATACTTTCAAAAAATGTCATTTACTTTTTCCCCATCTTCCGTGATATACATGTTGCACACAACATTTACGTGATATACATTTTTCACCGAACACTTCATTTGATTTACAATTCCACCCCATTTTCCACAATTTGCTTTCTAACCTCGTTGGCAGGGACTTTGATGCCACGCAACCTTGTTTTTTTTAGTAAGTCAAACATGGGCTTAATCACCCCAGAACAACAATAAAGAGTTTAAAAGGTTGAATGAGAGAAATGTCCCTTATCTTGATCATTTAAAACACAAAATGTCAAACCCTTATCCCAACAACTCGACGGAAGACAAGATTAGGGAAGAATATGGCCCATATGGCTACTACTTGCAAAACCAAGAAGATGCACTAAGCATATGAATCAGTCGCATCAATTATGTTTTAACTTTTTACAACCAGTTGTTCATTTTATATTGAATGTCTATTTTATACTATGTAATGCTCTTGTTATTTAATTGTTATACTTATGGCACCATGCGTTTATCACACTTATGCAAGTACTTTATTCTCCATCTATGTGGGTATATAGGCAGCTTTTTGCACTAAACGGGCCAATGGTTAATATGTCACATTTGATTTTGAGGTGGAAGTAGAGTTTTACCAATCTAGTTGTGATAGTCACCACTACATGAACTTAATGTGTGGAAAGTTAGGATATAACAAAAAGATACATGATATTAGGTAATTGAGTTTTTGTATTTCTAATGCATTACATCCAAGTGCAAATGTTGGGATACCTTTGAGTAGAGTAATGTGAAGGAAGACCATGATGATGGGATAATTTGAATTGAATCCAAAAAAATACACGATGAAAAGAAAGAGCCATGTATTTTCTCAAAACATTACAACCAATTGCCTTTAACCTTGATGTATTGGATAGGGATTGTGTTGAACTTATGCTTATACTGAGAAGGGGGTGGGGTGAATCAATATAAGATACTTTTTACTTTATTTAAACATCCATCAATCATTCATTAGCTGAGAAACAATAATCACATATAAGCTCAAATCACAGAGTTTAACATGGAAACCCAATCGGGAGAAAACCATAAAACTTATCTTTAAAAATGTTTGTAGGCACCAACCTGTTAGGACCCTATAATGTACCTTTTTGCTCATACTTTTTGCTATCATTACATCCTTTTCCCACTCACATTTAATCCTACATTATCACCTTAATCTATTTTTCCAAAGGTATATAACGTTTCTTCTCTTTGCTATATGTTTAATTTGTTTTACATGTAATTTTACATTACTTTCATACTTAGCCATTAATAAAAAACATATAGTTGCTAAAACAGTTTGAAGACTGCAGTTAATATATCGTTGTTGCTTGAAGACCACGTTGCTGAAACAGTCAAACAGTACGCAAATATCATTGCTGAAATAGTCAAACAGTACGCAAATCCCGTTGTTGAAACAGTTCGTGATTTGCGATGCTGAAACAATATTTCACATACAGCAATAACAAGAAAAGATAATTAAAAGAGTTGTTACACTGGCCGCAACAGCTGTACCTCAAGCTAGCACCATTACAACCATCGTTGTTGCTTGAAGACCACATTGCTGAAACAGTCAAACAGTACTCAAATCCCGTTGCTGAAACAGTCCGTGATTTGCGATGCTGAAACAGTATTTCACATACAGCAGTAACAAGAAAAGATAATTAAAGGAGTTGTTACACTGGCTGCAAAAGTTGTACCTCAAGCCAGCATCATTACAACCACTGTAACATCATTTTGCTACGGAAGATCAGAATATCTTATTCTAGCAGAGAAGATTAGATCAGACTAAGAATAGGATTTGTATGTACACATGCAATTTTATGCTTAATTGTATTAAGAGGATTCCCCTCTTTAAAGAGGGGAGAAATTAGCATTAGAGGGGAGATTACGGAAGGATTAGCTAGAGGGGAATTACAGAGAAGGAGCATGTTCACTTTTGATATTGTAACTTGTCACATTGGACAGATGAATAAAAGATCATTTTGAGCATTTCTTCTTAGTTCCCTTTCATTTCTGGGGAATCTTGTGAGAAGGAGAGGACCCACCTTCTTCACAAGATTCACCCATTAGTTTTTGTAGTGTGTTATTATTATTTTTATTCATACCCTGTTAGAACTTTGTTTTGTTGAAACTCTGTTTCAACTGATTGTTACATCGTTTTCATACAATTCATTCCTAAGTAATTGTTGATCATTTTGATTGGTGATTATGTTTGTAGAATGAGTTTATGAAAGTGTGATAGTCAGAGACAGGCGCTGAAGATTCCTACTTTGGAGAATAGGGTCATGTCCTCTGTTACAGAATAGTTAGTTTTCTTTGCAGTATGTTGAAAGGTTCATTTTCCCTAGATTGTTGTTTCTTAATGTAATCCAGGATTCTTCTAATAATTATTTTCCTTTGAATCTTAAACTCTGCAATAGATAGATTGCTTTTACTGTAATTCAAAGTATAACTTTAGTCTGTTCAAAGCAAGGTGTGATTAGTGTAACTTTTACTACAACTTTAGATTGATTTTGAGATTGAGCATATACAGTGTGTGATTGCCTTTGAAATAAACAAACTTCCCTGGATTGACAATTTATGTAACACTTGATTGTTTTAATTAATAAACAATTATAGTGACCAACACAACCTATTGTTAGAAAGATTGTAGGCACCAACCTAATGGAGACACTAATCTCCTTAACTAAGCACCAACTCAGCAAGATGTAGGCACCAACCTACTGGAGACACCAATCTCCTCAACTGAGCACCAACTCAACAGCACCTGTAGGTACCAACCTATTGTTACAATACTGGGTTTCTCCCGCATTGGGTTTCCACGTAAAAATACTGGTGTATTGTGTATGTGTATGATTGTTCATTTGTTCATGGTTTATTTACTCTACACTTATTGGATGATAATGTTATATTGATCATAAAGATAAATAACACTTGCATATTGTGGTTAAAAGGATTTAAAATCTCTATTACTGATTCACCCCCCTCTCAGTAATCCAACAATTGGTATTAGAGGAGGTTCCTTCAGAAATTAGTTTAACCACTGAAAGGTAGATCATGGAGAGAAACAATATGTATAAAAATGGAATACCATAGTTTGATGGAGATAAGTATGCATTATGGAATAGAAGGATGAAAACATATGTACAAGAACAGAGATTTAAAGTTTGGCAATCAGTTGTAGATGGATACAAAGAACCAACAATTCCGCCAACAAATGACAACAGAAAGAAACTCAGTCTAAATAATTCAAAAACCACAAATTCACTTTTGAATGGTCTTTGTGATTCGGTATATACCAAAGTTATACATTTTAGCTCCGCTAAAGAGATTTGAGACAAACTTCGAAATATTTATGAAGGAGATTCAAAAGTCAAAGAAGCAAAGCTTCAAGCTTACAGAGGTCAATTCAAACAACTAAAGATGAAGGAAGATGAGAATATTGCAGCTTACACCTTATGAGTTGATGAAACAATGAATGTAATCATAGGATTGGGAGAAGAAATTGAAGAATCTATAATTGTTCAAAATGTACTAAGATCTGTTCCAATGAGATTTGATCTTATGATCTCGGCACTAGAAGAAAAAGCAGATCTAGAGTCAACAAGCATGGATGAACTACATGGAATCTTCACATCCTATGAAATGAGAACTGAACATGAAAATCCAGGTATAAAAGAAACAGCATTCAAACCATCCAAAAGCTCAAAGCAAAAGGGCAAGCAAAAATAAAGAGAATATAGGAGAAACAATGACATCTCGAAAGACGATGAAGAAGTGGCTAACTTTGTCAAAAGATTGAAAAAGGGAACCGACGACAGATATAAAGGTAAGCTTCCATTGATTTGTTTTAATTGTGATGGTATTGGTCATTTTGCTAACAAATTTCCTCATAATAAAACAAGAAAAGAAATGATAAAGATGATTCAAATAACAAACAAACATATAAAGGCAAAAGAACCAAAAAGAAAGTCTTCAAGAAAGGTTTGTGCACCAAAGAAGACAACTCCTCATCAGATGAATATGAAATCAGTGAAAGTGAGATAGAAAGAGTTATATTCATGGAAATAGAAAATTTTGATAAAGAAGACACTGAAGAAGAATATGAAGATGTAGAAGTTGACTACCGAGAAGAACTGTTGAGTGTTATAGAAGTTATAAAAAGAGAAAAGAAGAAAAACAAGAAGCTCCAAGAAAAACTAGACAAGAAAGAAGACACTCAAGAACTAGAGCAGATGATCACGGAATTGAAGGTTCAAATAAAAGATGATAAAAGAATTGAAGAAGCACTCAAAGAATAGTTAGAAGAAAGAGATAGGATCATTGGAAATTTGGAAGCAGAGATTGTCACATTAAGAAAGGATCTTCAAAAGAAAAATATGCAAAACAACTCAAAAGTTTTGGATGACATTATCAACAGTCAAAGGCCTAATCATGACAAGTTTGGACTTGGATACAATCATACAGAAAAGGGATCAAGCTCCAAAATGATAGATCAAGAAACATATCCATAAAGCTATGCAGAAACAACCAGAGGGGATAACAAGTTCTACAAGGAAGATCACAGGGACACTCCACCTAAAAGATTCAGATTTCAAAATCAATGACACTTAGAAACAAGCAGGCCTCATGAGGAAGAAGGATTCAGAAGAGTGACTCATTTCATAAGATCTTCAACTTCAAGGTATTAAACTATCTTTTTGTGTTTATGTTATGCATGCAATAATTTTGGACATAAAGCTGTAAATTGCAAAACTAATAGAAGGAACATAAACAACTTTGAAAGTCATGCACAAAATGGTTGTCGAAGAAGACCTAGTGAAACACATAGAAGAAGCTACAACGGGTTTGAATCATTGAGCACTGAAGTTGAATGCTACAAGTGAAACAACTTTGGACACATGACCAAAGATTATAGAATGACAGTCCCTCTTAGAGAATCACAACAAAATAACAACAGTCACAGATAGGAACCTCAAATGAGAACTTGAATAAGAAAGCATAATCAGTATAGAAATGAAGAATACACACTCTCTCTACAAGTTAAGCATAGGAAACGTGGTTGGTGTATTAACAGTGGTTTCTCAAATCATATGACAGATGATGAAGACAATTTTCTAACATTGAGAAAGGAAAGAGATGGATCAGTCTCCTTTGGAAATGAGGACTCAACTAGAATCATTGGAAAGGGCACAGTCAAAATTGAAAACAAGGATATCAAGGCAAAAAATGTTCTACTAGTGGAAGATATGAAACATAATCTTATAAGTGTAATTCAAATGTGTGACCAAGGTCACAATCTTATATTTGATTCACAGAAATGTGAGATAAAGAAAAGAAGGTTCATGCAAATTGGTTGCAAAAACTGTAAGAACTTCAAGCAACATATATGTATTAAGTGAAATTGGAAATGAAAAGTGTTTTCTAGGGAAGGAAGTTGAAGTTTACCTATGGCATTGAAGAATGGGATAGATAAACTTCGATAACCTTATCAAAGTCAGCAAAAAGGAAGCAATCGGAGAAATGCCCCATATCATGAATCCAATCAACACTTTATACAAGCATTGTCAACGAGGAAAGCAAACAAAGACCAGGTTCAAATCAAAGGAATACTCAATGACAAGACCACTGTAAATTGTGCATATTAATCTAGTTGGACCAACTAGAACAAAGGGTTTAAAAGGTGAGCAATACTTTATGTTATTGGTTGGTGATTATACAAGAATGACTGCAGTTTGTTTTCTCAGGAATAAGAAGTTTGTTTTCTCGGGAATGACTTCAAGGTATACAAGGAAATGGTTGAAAATGAAATGGATTTAAAAATAAAATGCTTGAGATTTGATAATGGAGGAGAGTTTACTTCAAAGGAATTTATGGATTTTTGCAACAAGCATGGTATAAAAAGGCAATTTTCATTGCTAGAACACCTCAATAGAATGGGGTCGTCGAAAGAAAGAACATGACAGTACAAGAAATGGCTCAAACAATGTTAATGGATTCCAAGTTGACATATGTTTTTTGGACACATGCAGTGCATACAACAGTTCACATTCAAAACAGAGTAATGCTTAGGAACAACAATGACAAAACTCCTTACAAGATATGGAAAGGAAGACTAGCAAATGTGAAACACTTCAAAGTCTTTGGAAGCAAATGCTACATCAAAAGAGAAGATGGTAGAATGGGAAAGTTTGATTCTCATGTAGACAAAGGCATACTTGTTGGTTACTCAAGTACAAGGAAAGCATACAAATGTTACAATCTAAGGATCAACAAAGTTGTGGAAAGCATCAATGTAATGGTTGATGAGACAGGTGGACGAAAATTAAAGGAAGAAGAAAACAAGTCAGTGGAATAGGTTTACGAAGAAGAAGCAGTAGAAGGGGAAGATGAAGAAGATCAAATAGAAGTAGAAGAGCAAGAACAACAAGTACCTCCAAAGACACCTAGAAAACAAATACAAAAGAATCATTCGTCATATCAGATTATCAGGAACAAAGATGTAGGAGTTGAGACTAGAAGAAGAATCCGTTCACCAAAACAAATGCACCTGGCACTCTTATCTTTGATTGAACCAAATAGTTTTGAAGAAGTCGGCAAGGATGAATTCTGGCTAAACGCTATGGATGAAGAATTGGATAAGATAAAGAATAATGACACTTAGGAATTGGTTCCAAGACCAAGGTACAAGAATGTGATCAGCACAAAATGGGTCTTTATAAATAAATAGAATGAAGATGGACAGGTTACCAAGAACAAATCTAGATTGGTATGTAAAAGATACACACAGGTTGAAGGTATCAAATTTGAAGAGACATTTTCCCCAGTTGAACGAATGGAAACAATCATATTGATACTAGCTTATGCATGTTCAAAGAATATTAAAGTGTATAAGATGGACGTGAAATTGGCTTTTCTGAATGGAGAACTTGAATAAGAAGTCTACATTGAGAAACCAGAAGGATTTTAGTTATCAAAAAATGAAGATTATGTTTGCATATTAAAGCAGGCCTTGTATGGTTTCAAACAGGCCTCCAGAGCATGGTATTCTAGACCGGACAGATACTTACAATAGCAAGGGTTCAGGAAAAGAACTGCAGACAACAACCTCTACATCAAGGTAACTCAATATAGTATTTTATTAATTGAAGTTTATGTTGATGATATTATTTTTGGAAGTGATGATGACGGGTTGAGCCAAAAATTTGCAAAGGATATGCAGAATGAACCTGAAATGTCATTACTTGGAGAACTATCCTTCTTTCTGGGTCTTCAAATATGTCAAAGCAACCAAGGAATTTTTATTTCTCAACCCAAGTATATCAGAGAAATGCTAAAGAGGTTCGGAATGAAAGATTGTAAACCAATCAGTACTCCTATGCAAACCAGTTGCAAGTTAAGTAAAGATGATGATTCAAAGTCTACAGATCAGAGGCAGTACGGGTCAATGATTGGAAATTTACTTTTTGTGACAACATCCATACCAGATGTAATGCAGGAAGTTGGACAGGTGGCAAGATTTCAAGCAGCACCAAAGGAATCACATGTTTCAGCAGTAAAGAGAATATTCAAATATCTTAAGGGTACATAAGAATTTGGATTATGGTATCCAAAAGGAAAGGATTTATCACGTATTGCCTACACAGATGTAGATTGGGAGGGTTGCATTGATGACCAACGAAGCACCAGTGGAGCAACATTTTACTTGGGTGAGTGTTTGGTATCTTGGCTAAGCAAGAAACGGTCATTAGTATCATTATCTACAACCAAAGCAGAGTATATTGCAGCAGCAACATGTTGTACACAGGTTATATGGATGAAAAAAACTCTGACATATATACAAGTTGAGTATGATGAGCCCATTCAAATCTATTATGATAATACAAGCACCATCGGTATCTCAAACAACTCAATGATGCACTCCAAGATGAAGCACATTCTAATCAAGTATCACTTTCTATGGGAACATGTTGCAGAGAAGAACATCACAGTTGAATATGTGGGAACACAAGAACAAGTGGCAGATATCTTTACAAAACCACTTCCAAGGGAAGCCTTTAAGTATCTTCGCCAGAGACTCAAAGTGATTTCTACTCCAAAATGAATGCTTTTGAATGTTTATCTTATATGTCTTAGATTTACATGAGGAAGCACCATACAGAGGACAATTCGGGTTGGGGAAGAAGTTTCAGGAAGAGTTTAGTCAAGGGGAGCATCCCCAAGGACAACTTAGTTAGGGGAAGTAGCCCCGAACGGGAATTTATCTTTGCCATTGATGTCAAAGGGGGAGAGATTTGTCAGATTAAGGGTAGAGAGTTAGATGTTTAGAGAGAGAGCACATAGGCATGGTTCCAGGGGGAGCGATGGTCACCGAGGGAGCATGAGTGATATGACTTTAGTATTGCATCAGAGTGGTGCCATCAATGTCAAAGAGGAATATTGTTGATTAATTGGGTTGGTTGTCATTGATGTCAACCCTTGAAGCAAATTCTGGTAGCCCCAACAATATGATTAAGGGACTTCATTTTGATTGATGTACAGTGGTTTGAAGTTTAATATATTTGCAAGTAAGAATATTCTAGATGGATAGTGTTAGATACTTGGAGAGAGAGCACATAGGCATGGTTCCAAGGGGAGCAACGATCAGAGGGGGAGCATGAGAGATATGATTTCAGTATTGCATCAAAGTGTTTCCATCAATTCCAAAGGGGGATATTGTTGATTAATTGGGTTGGTTGTCATTAATGTCAACCCTTGAAGCAGGTCTGGTAGTCCCAACAATATGATTAAGGGACTTTAGTTTTATTGATGTATAATGGTATGAAGTTTAATATATTTGTAGGTAATACTATTCTAGATGGATAGTACATGTCATGCCATTTCCAGTGATATGTGGAACGTCACATAAATCCTCACGGTTAGAGAGTTATGGCCTGGTGAAGTGGAGAACCCTCATGAGTTATCTAGAAGGTTAAAGAAGTCCTAGAAGAAGTTGACTAGTCAAGTGGGTGAAACTAGGAGTTAGTCATGGGTTAAGTTGTTGCAATAAGAAAATAATTAAAAATAATTTAGTTGCAACTAGAAGTGGAGAATTTACTACTTGTAGCAAAGTGAGTTAGAAGTGGACAAGTGATTAGAAGTGGGTTAGCCCTAAAAGAAGGAATTTGGGTAAAGTTAGTTAGAAGATAACTTCTTGAGGAAGCTACTTGGAGAGTATAAATAAGAGAGCAAGGCTCTCCTATTAACACCTATTTGAATATCATTGAATATTTATTTTGTGAAAGGTTATTTGGGCAGGTATTATTGATAAAGAAAAGTGTGGTAGAAAAAATGCAGTAGCAAAAGTGCGGTAGAAAAAGTGTGGTAGGAAAAGTGTGGAAAAAAAATTGTGGTAGAAAAATCAAAGCAGAAAAAGTGTGCCAGAAAAATCGCGGCAGGAAAAGTGCAGCGGAAAAGTCTAGCAGAAAAATCGCTGCAAAAATACCACAGCAGAAAAAGTGCGGCAAAAAAATCATGACAGCAAATGCGAGACAGCAAAATCACGACAACAAAACTGCATCAACAGAACGCTACAAGAAAAAAAAAGGTATGGTTTTCATATGTGTAGTGTTGAATTTATGAATCTGGTTGAGGGTTTTCCTAGTAAATCTATTGGATGCCCTTTTGGAAGTTTAGGGCTTGCTGTAGAGTTGATCTAAGGAAAATCTACTGAAGTTTAGTATTGGTTCATGTTTGAGGGATTTTGGTTGAGGTATGTTGTTGAAGTTATTAGTACATATAGAGGTTGTATAACAATGAGGTTCTAGCACATAGTTTGAGGCATATGTGATCAGATCAGACTGGTTGATGAGTATACAGTGACAGGTTTCTCAGTGATAGATTTGACAGAACAGGTTGTGACAATGACATATTCAATTTCTATATTTGGTACTTATATTTCAGTGCGGTTGGATGGGGCAAGGATAGGTGGTTGTAGCCACCTTCCGGTTGTAGGCGAAGAACATAGGGGGTTTTAGCCTCCTTTTAGTTTTAGCCAAAGAATTGGGGAATTTGAGCTTCCCTCAGGTTGTAGCCTGAAAATAGGGGGTTAGAGCCTCCTTCCAGTTGCAACTAGAAAACAAAGGAAGTTGGTGCTTCCAATGAATGTGATTCTTAAAGACAAATAAGAAAAAACATTATGTGTTTTTTTCTCTCATTGGGTTTTCACGTAAAAAATATCAGTGTACTGTGTATGTGTATGATTGTTCATTTGTTCATGGTTTATTTACTTTGCACTTATTGGATGATAATGTTATACTGATCATAAAGATAAATAGCACTTGCATATTGTGGTTAAAAGGATTAAAAATCTATGTTATTGATTCACACCCCCCCCCCCCTCGCCCCTCTTAGTAATCCAACACTAATACCAATTGTTGAACTTATGCTTATAATGAGAGGGGGGTAAATCAATATAAGACACTTTTTACTTTATTTAACCATTCCCCAATCATTCATTAGCTAAGAAATGATAATCACATATAATCTCAAATCACAAAGTTTAACACAGAAACCCAATCACGAGAAAACCATAAAACCTATCTTTATAAATGTTTATAGGCACCAATCTATTGTTATGAAGATTGTAGGAACCAACCTCCTAGAGACACCAATCTCCTTAACTAAGCACCAACTCAACAAGATGTAGGCACCAACCTACTGGAGATGTCAGTCTCATCAACTAAGCACCAACTCAACAACACATGTAGGCACCAACCTACTGTTACAATATTTTCAAGCACCAACCTACTGTTACAATATTTGCAAACACCAACCTGTGTAGACACCAATCCCCTCACCTAAACACCAAATCAACAAGATATGTGTAGACACCAATCCAATATCTTCATACACAAAGTACTTCTAACTTCACCTGCATGCTTCATTCCACATACTATTCTTCAACCCCTAGTCACATGTAGCCTTCATGCCCTAGTGAGCCTCAACATCATTCCCAAAATATGATCCCAGATTACAATATCACAACCTCAAAACAACGCACATTGCAACATCAAAACCTCTAAACAATGCACATTGCAGCATCATAGACCTTCATTCCTTCATAGTGCACCTTCAAGACGAGAAAATCACAAGAAGATTCCTCTTGCACACCTTTAGACCCCAAAAAGACACCCCAACTCCTTTAGTGCACCTCTGATCACTTTTGTGCAACTCAAACTTGATCTCTTGGAAGGATGCTCTATGAATACACACATATGTCTTGTATTTATAGTATTTATGTTGCCACTTTTAGGGCCAACCTGTAAAGACTGGTTTACCCAACCTAAATTTTTTGTCCGGGTTGTCAGATGGAAAAATTCATATGTCCTCATTCCTAGGGAGTTAGATGGAATGTCGTATAGTGTTGGAAAGGTCTCGAAATAAGTTTTCCAACCATATAACCTATTGTCCCATTTGAGATAAGTATATAGGGTAAAAATTCCTTCAAAGATAGGGTATCCAAACTGAGCATCAAAAATCCAAAAGCAATATTTCCAACAATCTCCATCTTCCAATCTTTATCTTGAACATTTGTAATCTCCCCCTTGTTGACGATTAAAATCGTAACGATGAATTATGTTAGCAAAGTATTGCTAAAAGCGCTATTATTTAATTATGATAATAACATAATACTAGTAAATGGGACCCCCTTGTAGGCTAGAGGCACAAGGATAGACATATTACACATGTTTTGTTGTTGTTAGGATGTTGCCTACACATTCCTACATTTTTTATGATGCAGTCTTGGTTTCACTTGGCGTGATAATAAGTGGATAATGCATTATTGTGGAATGATTTTGGTAATCACTTGCGACACAGAACAATTTCTATGGGTATGAAGATCATGTTATTTACAGATGCTATGTTATAATTTTTTTTACTAATTCATATGTTGATTACTTAGCCACATGTATCCAAGGGATACTTAGTGGGGGCTTGATCAAAACAAAGAAAAAAAACTATAAAAGGGTTCTAAAGTTATAGCAAAAGGAAATAAACTATGTAAAAAGACTACATGCAAACTTCGAATAAAAGAATTAATGGATACAAGTGTTAGTCCTAACTATTATACTATGGTTTGGTTAATGGACTATGCAAATTTCATTAAAGTCAAATGGAGGCACATATAGCAATGTTGATATGGATTATTGTGTGGAGTTATGGCAAAGGTTAACGTATGAAATATCTTGGGTGGTGCACTATGCAATAGATATGGTCTCAGATCTTACAATGGATTGGCATTGATTGGTTATATGGTTTGATTTATTGGTGGATGTTATCCTTATTGGGTTGTCTCGTACTTGGAATTGAATGGGGCCAGGTGAGGAAGTGACGTGCATTTATTGCACGTCACTTCAAACCTTCCCTACCGCCCGTCACCCTAGCATTGTTGCATTGTTACATTATCGCTCTGTTGGTTGTGAAGCTCCGCATTTTTAGGTTTTTGGAAGGGAAAGCTTGGCCAACTCGTCATTTAAGCATTTTTCTCACAGGTATGCTTCTTTTCTCTCCATCCATGATGGATTCTCTGTTTTATGAACCAAATGGTGGCTCGGTGATGCTTAGATTTTGTGTGTTCTTGAGATTTTCGACTATGTGTAAAATGGTGTTATGGTTCTCTATGATGACTGTAAAACATTGGCAATTGTAAGTAGAGAAATGGGTATTATTCAGTTTGTGCATTGGTTGTTTGCTCGGTCAGTGTGGTTTTATGATAGGTCTTTGTGTAATAATAGTGACAGTGGTGCAATAAGGATTTGAGTTTGATAGTTGAGGGTTTTTATCCACCGTTCTGTGTATCAGTGTCTGTCAACTCATTTCCCTTTCCATTGTTGTGGTAATCCTTATCCAGTTGCAGAGCAACTGCCAACAGTTGGTGTGTTCTTTTCTTCAAACCCCGAGCTGTGGTTGATAGCCCATTCTTACTGTCTTTTCACTGAAATCGTCCCAAGATCCAATCTTGGTTGACCCCAAACATTAATACAGGACTTTGTGGGTATTGAATTGATACGAGTTATATCTTGGCATTCTTTCACAAAGAATGTGTGTGTCCTCACTGTTGTTGCTATCAAAAGTTATTAACCTCCCGGGTGATTGCAAAGAGACATTATCTCGTTGTGTTTGAATACCCTCCATTGTTAAGTTAATCCTCGTCTCTTCTCTGCAAGTGTTAGACGCACCTGAGTGCACTCAGTTATTTTACTTGAATTGCCTTTGTCTCTCCTTGGGCGTTAGCTTGTGGTTCTGTCATGGGCTTGGACTAATAAGTTGAAGGACTGTATGACTCATTGTTGTTTCATTTTCAAAAAAAAAAAATGGCATGTGGTTGTTAATCGATAGTGAAATGGATATAAGTATTGGAAGACCTTCAACTCTCTGTGTTTTTCTTTAAAATGATAAACATGCTTGTGTTGCCTCCCTGCATTTGATTTTTGACAGAGCCCGATTTTGACTTTGACTTGTCTCTGCTCTCCTCGGGCACATTCTGGGGTTTGTCAAGTATTGGGTGATCAGTTTAATGACTGCGGAATTTTAAAGACACGTGCTCTCTCATTATAAATCCATCCTCTTGGTCAAGTCTTTGTTTGGTCTTTCTGCAATGAATTTGTTTGAACAAACAAGGAAGAAAATGAGCGATTGCTTACAACCAAGAGTTGTCTTTCTATGTGTTTATGGTCTCGATCAATGTGTTTAATCCAACATGATTTTGATTGCTTAGAGAGACACCTGTGTGAGTTTTACCAAGCTTGATCAGGGTTCTGGCAAGTTAAAAAGGTGCATGTGTGTCAGTTTAGTTATGTTCGCTTCATATATGATATAGTTATATTGGAATGATTGTGCAAACTATGAATTGTTTAAAAAAGAAGTATACACACAAAGATCAAGCTCGGGGTTTATGTTTGGGTTGAATGTTGTTATCAATTCAAGATTTTGTCGATTGATATGATTGAAGACTTGTGTATGATCGAGCACACTTTTAAGTCTATCCATTTTTTTGAAAAGACACATGTGTACATTTAAATCGGGCCCGATTGCAAATTGATGAACAATGACTGTTGATTGTTTATCGTGGTGCATTATTGATTGTTAGGGATAAATGTTAAGCATATTGTCATGCATCTTTTGTTTATTTTAAAAGGAAGAGATCAGCGTTATAATATATAGTATTGTTGAATGGAAATGTTTATATAAGTTATAATACACAGATTGTTATAAATTGAGGATTTTTGGGAAATTTAATTATTATGGATACAACAAGCAGTGTGATGAAATTGAAACATGGTGAATGTTTTGGTCTTGAATTGGATGTTTTTTGGATTAAAACTTGAACAGGGTCTTGATAGTTGATCTATTTAATTTATTTTAAGAACATTATCCATCTGATTCCCTTTCATTTTCTCACTTTTTCACTCATTACAAATCCCCTCACAATCCCAGATTCATTTTGCACGCCCTGTTCTTAAAATTAAATTAAAACTTTGTATTACAGTGATTAAGAAATAACACATAGATGGATCACAACTGATATGATTTGCTTATTATTGCACAGTGGACTGTTTAATGAATTGTTGAGCAGTAATCGTGTTCTTACTCCCTTTCATTTTCTCACTTTTTTCGCTCAATACAATCCCCTCGGATAACCCATAACCCTAATTCACCCCCTGCTCATTAACAATTATTGAATGAATTTTATGGATTGGATTGCATGGGTCTGATGTGATTGTTGAGGCAAACTTTGTTTCATATTAAGAGATTTTCATGTATGGTTTGTTTAAGAAACTAGTTGTTAATAATCACTGCATATAGGATGAGCTTCTTCAGTAAAGGAAGTCATGGTCGAAATAACAAGGCAGAGGAAATTGGAACAGAGGGCCTAGAAGGCCTAGATTCTAAATACATTTCGATGTAGATCCTCAAGAGTTAAACCAGCTCTTTCAAGCTGGATTTTTCAATTGGATTGGACAAGGGGTAGTCCAACATAGACCAGAGAGGCCTCCCTTCCAACCCCAGTATGTCTTTGTTATCCCTGTGCCCCTTCATGTTTCGTTGCAACCTAAAGTTCCCGAGAATGATGGATGGCAGGAGATTGTTGTAACATCCCGCTCTGGTGCACTTACCAAACTTATTCTTTGAGGACACTTGCTCGCAAGTGATCTGGATCTTTATGATGATAAAACTTTTTCCTTCATTATGATGCGATAAGTTATATGACATGATGTTTTACTACTTTGATGTAGACAGATGCTGCTGACTCAGTTTCATTGAGTGTGCAGGGTTTCGGACCTTGAGGATG
>JASDQU010101565.1:496099-518035 GCA_032191745.1 Picea mariana | reverse complement strand
AGGGGCGCGCAATAAGGCGGGGGCCTTATTCCTTAGAGCCCTTAGTCTCCCACAAGTTCACCTGGCGGAGTGTTGACTCCAGGGGTTATAGAGTCTACCAATCCGTCAAGTCAGCGAGTGGCACCCTTGGAGCACGTGGTGCATCCTGAAGGGCACGTCGCGCAAAGAAATGCAAGTCAATGAGTGGCACCCTTGGAGCACGTGGTGCATTCTGAAGGGCACGTCGCGCAAAGAAATGCAAGTCAGCGAGTGGCACCCTTGGAGCACGTGGTGCATCCTGAAGGGCACGTCGCGCAACAGAAGCAAACAAGGCGAATGGCACCCTTGGAGCACGTAGTGCGTCTTGAAGGGCACGTCGCATGGATGATGATGATGAGACAACTTAGATGACCCTAAGACCTTAATGCCAGATAAAATTCTTAAAACGACTCCCCTAATTAAATTGTCGCTCTGTCCAAATCAAAACCTAAATTAAAACATCTCTAAGTTAAATTTGACAAGCCCTAAGAAAAGATTCTACAAAAATAAATCTAGGGCGTAAACTAAAACCCTCCTAGGTGTTAAGTAAAGTCTTTTTAAAAGTAAAGGGGGGGTAAAGTAATGAGGGAATTAAAGTAAGTGAAACCCATGGCTTTTAAATGATAAAGAAGAAATAAAATTTATTAAAGTGTGGGAGTATAAAAGCTAGGAATTTAAAAATATATTGAAAAGATTAAAAACCGCATTTATCTTTTGGGTTCAAAAATAAAAATAACAAGAGAGAATTAAATAATAGAATAAAAGAGACTAGAAATTGAGTAAATTAGGAGTAAATTAAGGAGTAAATTAAGGAGTAAATTAGGAGTAAATTGAGGAGTAATTTAAGGAGTGATTAAGGAGTAATTTAAGGAGAAATTTAAGGAGTGATTAAGGAGTAATTTAAGAAGTAATTGAAGGAGTGATTTTTGGGGGAGTGAGGAAATTGAGGAAGGAGCGATTTTTGGGGGAGTGAGGAAATTGAGGAAGGAGTGATTTTTGGGGGAGTGAGGAATTTGAGTCTTTTAATTATTAAAAAGAAATTAATTTTGGAGAACCAAAGGCATGTGTGACACTTGGACGGCGGAGACTGTTTAGAGGGTTGTCATTAAAAATTAATTAATTAATGATTTAGGAATTTAGGTTAGTCTCAAATTTCTATAAAAGAAAGGGAAAGGAAGGAAGAAAGCGGGAACGGTTAGCGTAACGTTACGCTGTTGAATTGTGGCTTGACGGATTGCTTGTGAGGATTTGGGTTTATCTCAGCTGTGTTGGAGTGGTAGCTCAGCCGTGGAGGCGAGCTGAGACGCTAGTCTATCTCTGGTTCTTGTGTGGCCCCTTTGCGGCTCGGGGGGCTAAGGGGGAAGCAAAGTACCCCTAGCGTTTGGCTGGGAGGTACCGGTGAGCCTTTTACGGTCGGCGAGCGGGACGCGGCACGGAGCGCGGGACGTCTTCCAACGCGGGCGTAAGGCAATGGTATGATTTTAATTGGTAAAGTAGAAAGCATTTTTATTCAGCAAATTTACTGTTATTGATGATAATATAGGGAGATTGTTTTGGCATTATATTTTCGGCAATTTCGTTCAGCAATGTTATTGTGAGTTGTTCTGGCAAATGTTGAAATTGTTACCGCCGCTTTTGGCCATGAGAAGAATGTATTTTGTTGGGCGTTTTTTTTCATTAACCAGCGACTTTAATTCTATAACCAGCGATCTCATAAATTTAATATCGACAGTTTCCTGGTTGCCCTACGTCATTGATAGACTTTACTCTGCTGTGTTGGTATGTAATGATGTAATATTTTAATGATATAAGGTTTTTAAGGGTGTAAAAGTTTGTAATGATGTTGTCTAATTGCAAACACTATCGTATGTTTAAGTGAATTGTTAATGGATGTTTATTTCCCTCTCAAATACTATCTCCAACTTTAGTAATGTTAGCATGCCAGCGCAACCTTCAGCTTTACAATCCAAATTAAATATTGAGAAGAAGAAGAGCAGGTATTTGCGAAGAGAAGGAAATCGGCAAAGATGAACTTCATATTCTTGGAGGCGATGCTGTCGTTAGGCATCATCGCAGGCACTCTATGCATGATGGGGGCGAGCCAACACTTCATACACAAGGCTTCTTATGGCAGGCCAAAGCACGTGAGAAGCGATAAATGGGATGTGGCCATGGATAGGAGAGATAGAAGTTTGATGGAGGCGGCAGCATCAATGAAACAATCCATGGCGAATTAGATCAGAATTTATTCAAACCCTTATAAGTATTTTAGGGTTTTATTTTTCAGTTTAGATCCTTCAAAGTTAATGGATACGGGCGCAATGGTCATTCAATGGTTATACAACAATAGCCAACAGGTTGAACACGCCCTTATTTGGGTTTTAAATCTTTTCAAAACTTTGGGTAAATTTGGCTGGGGTTTTCTAAAGGAGCATTCGGGTATCGATTTGTATAATTGGTACAGGCTCGATTTGTACAATTGGTACACGCAGTAAATATATGTCAATTTAATGAGCGAGGCGCAGACAAGGGCTTTGTAATTGGTTTACCTCGTTGGTTTGTTATTTTGTTAATTTTCCTTCCAGGAGATGATGCCGCAGTTATTTTGTATTGGACCTATTTTGGTTAATTGTGCGTGCGCATCTACACACACATACATTGTCTGTACTGCACAGGCGTTACCTTTACTGCTTCCCTATGTGCACCAGTGGATGTAATTCAACATGAATCGAAGTTGTTTTACTGGAGCAAGGCTCAATAAGACATTTCAAGACCAAGTCAGCAAGGTCTTTCAAGCTTGAACAACTAGGCACTGGTTTAAAAATATAAACTGTCAGCCGCTAGATTAACTGTGCAAAATGCAGGGCAAGTAGTAATTGAGACACTGGCATGTTCAGCTTGTACTCATTATCAATTTTCGAACTATTTAACAATGGTGTTACTCTTATGAGAATGAAACGGGACTGGTTGCAAAAGTATCCCAGTTCGTGGTTTTAGGTGCTATGAAATCTTGAATTACTAAATGCAGAATTCTGCTATAAGTTGGTCGAGGGCATCTAATCTACTGTCAACAAAGACAGCAATTTGCTTGAGACAGAAGTACAAGCCTTGCAGGCTAGAAATGCCAATCTGACATCGATGTTCACAAGAGAAGCCAAGACATACAGAGTTTTCTGCTTTCAGCGAAATTAATAACACCAAAAATGTAAAAAATATTATTGTCTTCATATTCGTCATATTGACGGAAACATTATATAAGTATTACTAAAGTCCTAAAAACATGTGGTAACATGATTATTGAAGTATTTAATATGAATTGAATAATTGTTATGTATTTAATATTTTTACTTTATTATATTATCTTGAAAGGAATGTCCTTCTAAATTGTAGTCATTTTAATAGGGTTATCTTTACCATTTGCCTTTTAAATATGGGAGGGTATTGTAAATTTTCAATGTGAAGCTAGTTGTTTATTAATGTATTTAATTATTATGTAATTATCAAGGTGATGTTATTTTACATTGACATTAGGGACTAATAAATTAATTATGATGTTACTTGTACTTTTAATGTGGATATTTTAGATGTGATATTTAACTATCTTTATTTAGGGTCCCTTTTAAAACATTGTTTTAATTAATGTCATTTTAAATATGGTAATTGTTATATCTTGCCATTTTAATTAGGATGGTTTATTGATATATTCAATTATGTTGATAATTTTAATTTAGGTGAAGGAAAAATGTTATGGCATACCAATGTCAGGGAATTATTGTTATAGATTCGCAATTGTAATGCATTGTTGAAATAGGACTTTGTGTTTTCCTACCTTATAAATAAGATGGCAAGATTAGAGTTGAAGCATATTACCATTATTTATTTCAATGTTTCTGTGTTTAGAAAGGAGATGATATGGTCATCTTCTTATGTTCATCCTGGTTGCGTCGTATTCGTCGTCGGGTGGCGACGCAGAGTCCATTGGGTTGTTGTTGTTTCCTTGTACACACGCACACACACACACTTCTAAAAACAAAAAAAATAAAATTTGCACCTATTATTGGAGTGGTTGTCGTAACGAGGTTGTTCGTTACAATTGTTCACCCAGCAATCTCCCAGCATCGTGGTTGGTCAAATTTGTCTCTACCTGCTCCTCCTCCACCTGTTAACCCAAATGTCCATATTTCCCCTACACACTCACCTGTACATTCTTCCCACACAAGAAAAAGTCTCAAAACCGAAGTCCACCACATGCATGACAAAGGAAAAGTTGTTGCTTCCCCCTCCTCTCCCTCAAGTGATTCAGCCAAATCTGTTTCATCCTGCATGCACTTGAAAGATGATTGTTCTCATGTCATCAGTGAGATCAAGCCTCAAAGCTCTACATAGCCTAAGGCTAATTCAAGAAAGTGAAAAGGGGATAGAAGCAACAAAGGGAAAATTGCCTCTCAAAGTGGAAAATATGGTTTTTTATTATACTTTATTATTATTTTATTGAGAATAGTGAACTGTTGAAGGTTTTGGACAACATACTATTTTTGGATATTTTGGATATTATATGTTTGGATATGATTTAAAATATTATTGATATTCAATTTTCAAATTATAGAAATGATAATGGGAGCCACAAGGAGGGATGTGTCTGATTTGTTGTCTAGTTGTGTTTATTTTTGTTAAGAAATTAAAGGGAGTCACAAGGGGTCCCACCTACTAGTTATTATTTATTGAAAGACCATTATTATTATTACTATATTAATTCTTCGCCTAAACTAAAAGTTAGTTGAGTTTTAGTTAACTTAACTAAAAGAGGTAGTTGAACTACTTCAACTAATTTGGAATGCATAAAAACAAAATGAGAAGGAAGAACAAAAGGAGAATAGAAGGAGAAAGCATACTAAGGTTTGTTCTTAAGTTTTATTGAGATAGTTCAATTTTCATTCATTCTTCAAATCATTAAAAGCTTAATTCTCTTTTATGACAGCAGGGTCCTATTGTAGACAACAAGGTTCAAGGCTGAACCATATCATTCAGATGCTTGTTTCAGAGGTGTTGGTCTATCTTTGATAGTCTGCGTAGACTTGTATGTTAATGAATTATATTTCATTACTGATAAAAGATATTGTGCAGAGTCAAGTGGGAAGCAATCGATGGCAAGTTGATCCAGATTTTAAAGTTCAATTTTTACTTCCTGTCAGAGTCCTTTTGTATGGTTTTCATCGGGGATATCTAAGTTTGACTTTGGTCCAAACTATCTTAGGGATTTTTGTAAAGAGAACGATTCTTTTGATTTCTCGGAATGAAATAAGTGATTGATATTCTGTCTCATCTTTGTTAATATGTGACTTGGTACTTTTGCTTTTGTCTCCACATTTACTTTTGCATCTATTATATTCATAAAATTATATAAAAATGTTGAATTCTGCAGCAATCTTTTATTTTAAAAAATCAACCTAAGCCCTTGTAACTAATACTTGTGGGTTGGGAAACAATTTTTGAGGCTATAAACATAGGGTGATATTCCCCGCTATTTTGCCTTAGACAAGCAAGATTCGAAAATGCTTGAGTAAGACAATTCATATCTTTTCCTCAACATTTATTTTGGTGACCATACTGGGGAGATCTTCCATATCTCTCTGGTTGATTTTATGCTTGCTTTTCATTAAATATATTTATATTTCTGATATCTTTCCTTTGATTGCTTCATTTTTTCATGACTGTACGTGTTGCAAGGTAGCCCAATATTGAGCTTGGTATTAAAGATCAAACCAACATTGTTTTAACCTTGTTTAATACCATCTTAGAGATCGCTAATACCCAGGTTGAGCTTGAAAGCTCATGGGCAGCGATTGAACAAGACATAAGTGTCCGATAATGTTGGGAAGATAAGCAAAGATAGCCTAGGAATCAGCAATAGCTTTCTTTTTTTTACAGTTTTGATCTTCTTTCATGTCTTTAGACCCTCGCATCTCTAGGAGAAGAAGAGGTTTATCACCAGAAATTAATCCTATTGCTAAAATAGGAAGAAGAAACGTTGTTTTTTCAACCCAGCAAAGTATTCTAAGGAGAACTTTGTCTGATTCAGCTAGTTCGTCTTTCTCTCCCTTACCTATCATTCACAAGATGACATCTAGTGGTGGCTTTGGTGGCAATGGAGGTGCTTCTTCATCTCAACCTTCAGCCTCGTCAGTGATTGGTAACTTATCTAGTCACCAAGTCCCTGTCCAATCTACTACCAACCCTGCCAAAGCCATTAAGAAGTATGGGTTTTTTCAGTTTGAAGAAGATGCTACAACCACTATGTGACATGTCTCCTCCCCTCTTAACCTAGCACATGCTACTCGTCCACTTCCTAAATTCAAAGAACATCTCCCTAGGTTTTCAGGACATAACACGGTCACTACAAATGAACACTTGGTGGCATTTTCTAATGCTTTTCACAACATAGGAGTCAATGACAACGACACTTGTATGCGCTTATTTGTGAATTCCCTTGAAGGGAAAGCTACGATCGATTTCTTTGACCTTCCTCCTAAGATTATGTCTACTTGGGAGGAGTTAGTCTATTGGTTCAAATCTACCTATGGGAAATCCAAAATCCCAGTCGAGCAGTTATGGGAGTACAATAACATTGCTTATAAGGATGGTGAGACTATTCAGTCCTTCAACTTGTGTTTCACCAAATTATATAACCAAATCCCTGAATTCATTCGCCCTCATAACCAAGCTACTTTCATGCATTATTATGCTGCATTACCTTCCCCCTACCGTCATAGGCTTGAGGAAAAGGCCATTGATAACCTTGGTTCTACTCTGCATACTTGTTTAGAGTATGAAGAACAGCTTGAAAGAACAAGTCTTCCTAAGGGAGACTCAATTAAACAGACAAACATGTTTGCCCTCTTACAACTTGTAAAATACATGAATAATCGAATGATAGTGTATTAGCGGAAAGGAAATGTCCCCTCTCTTACCTCCGTGGCTTCATCTTCTTCTACACACCCCTTTAGAAATCCTAATGAAAACAATTTTCAGCCTAAAGCTATCATGCCTTGTAGTTGGTGTAACTTTTTCGAGGAACACCATGAGGAAAGTACATGTGAAGTAAAGAAGAGTGTCAGAGATAAAATATTTGGTAAGAGACCTGAAACCACAATTGTTGTCTTAGACTTTGAAGATCCAGAGGATGTCATGATCATAAATACTAGGAATAAATCATATGCTCCAAAAGGCAAATATGATCCTCCTCGCACTTCTTCTAGCCCAAGCTCATCTTCACCAACTGATACTGTTCATGTTCCTAAGGCTCCCGACATTCAAGGAACTACCTCCCCTCTTCCCTCTTCCAAATAAAACATTCTAAATCAGTTGGTCAACATTAAAGAAAATGCTACCCTCTTGGACATGGTTGTCGTCCCTGAGCAACATAAGCATCTGAAAAATTTCATGGAAGGAAAAGATTCCATTGTAGCCAACCTCTCTGAAGAGATAGATGAAGAGGATTCGCCTGTAAATAAAGTAGGTGTACATAACTTTAGACACCCTATAAAAAAAAAACCCGTTTTATACTTTTGTAAATATTATGTACAAGATTGCCCATTGTTGTCTCATTGACGGTGGTTCGAGCCCAAGTGTAATGTCAAAAATTATTATGGAAGAGCTAGGATTGTCTTGTACAAATGAAAAAGCCAGAAGCACGCTCTCTTATAAAAGTTTACAATAACGACCATAGGTGAAATCAAGGATGTGACCTTGGTTTTGTGCGCGCATCTTGAAATAAGGACAACCTTAATATTCAGGTAATTGATATGCCAGTAAGTAATTACTCGATCATCTTAGGAAGAGATTGGAAATCTTTGATGGGTGGATACCTCTCACTCGATGAGACACACTTATCCATTCCTCGGAATGGTAAAAACATCATAGTCCTAACGGTGGGGAGAATTTCACCTTACATAGAAAGCGTCCCACAACCTAGTGTGAATTATATTGAGGAGGACCTAGGAGTGTATTCCATATTTGCAGATGAGGACAACACTACCTTGGAACAAATCGACTTAGAGGATGGGATGTGGCATATGCACTTTGATGGCTCATGCTCCAATGAAGGAAATGAAGTCGGTATTATCTTGTACTCTCATGTGGGTAAAATTCATAACTTTTCCTATAGGTTAGAGTTTGCTTGCACAAACAATGTCACTAAATTTGAAGCATTACTATTAAGCATTGACAATGCCTATAATCTGGGTTGTGGTCACCTTAGAGTTTTTGGGGATTCTCAACTTCTTGTAAACCTTGTACGTAAGATATACTCTCCTAGAAACAAGTTAATGATACATTACACCCAAACTATTTGGGCACTTATCTCGAACTTACTATCTTTCAACACCACTCATGTTAAAAGGGAATTGAACTCAATGGCTGACAGGTTAGTTGTTTTTGCAGCCTCTCCTACTCGGCAACTTTTGCCACAAATACCTGATCGTACCTTTCAATCTCTATATCATCTGCTCATCCCTAACAATATAGAGTCATGGCAGGTCTTCCCTAGCGATGATATCATCTGTGCTTTCATCCAAAATGAACCTTATAAACCTAAGGAAATTATATCAATGGAAGATAACAAAATTCCTAAAGGCTTGACTCCTCTAGAAAGTTCATTTTCATTGAGTGATGTAGGCAACGAAGAAAAACATAAAGAAGAGGATTCAAAAAGAAAAGTGGGTGAAACCATTTCCTTGAACATTGGAACACCTAAGTCTCTAAAGAATGTTAAAATAGGTGCCCAATGTTCTGATGAAGAAAAAATGAAGTTCGCTAAGCTGCTTGGCGAATTTCAAGATGTTTTTGCTTAGTCTTATGAGGATCTTCGTGGTTTTGATCCTGCTCTTAAACAACATGCCATTCCTATCAAGGAGGGCATAAAACCAATTAGGCAAAAGCAAAGACCCATTAACCCTCTGTTGGAAGCAACTATTCAAAAGGAGTTGGAAAAACTCTTGAAGGCTGGGGTCATTTTCCCGGTTAAGTATTCTGAGTGGGTTTCCAATTTGGTTCCCATTCGAAAAACAACTGGTCAGATCAGGTTATGCATAGATTTTTCGTGCATTGAATAGGGCTAATATAAAATATCACTTTCCTCTCCCTAATATGGAAATGATTTTGCAGCAAGTTGCAGGGTCATAGATGATGTCCTTACTTGACGATTTTTCTGGTTACAATCAAATCAAGATAAAAAGGACAGATCAGTATAAAACCATTTTTATTACTCGTTGGGGCACGTTTTCTTATGAACATATGCCTTTTGGCTTATCTAATGTAGGTGCCACTTTTCAAAGAGCTATGCAAATAGCTTTTGACGATTTGATCGGTAAAATTATTTAGATTTATCTTGATGACTTAACTGTGTATTCTAAAAATCGATCAAATCATTTTGGTCATCTTAAAAGGGTTCTCATGCGATGCAGGAAATTTGGCATTTCTTTAAATCCTTCTAAGTCTATTTTCGACGTTACCAAGGGCAAGCTCCTTGGACACATTGTCTCTAATTTGGGAATAAGAATTGATCCTGAAAGGATTGCTGCTATCCTAAATCTTCCTGCTCCTACTTCCAAGAAGGAGGTTCAAGCTTTTATGGGTGTTATTAACTTTGTCTGTAGGTTTGTTCCTTATTTTGTCGTAATGGTAAAACCAATTCATAATCTTCTTAAGCAAGATCATTCCTTTTCTTGGACAGATGATGTCGAAAATTCTTTTGTAGGGATCAAGAAAGCAATTAGTTCTGCACCGGTTTTGGTGAAGCCGGATTTTGAGAAAGAATTTATGATATATACTAATGCCATAGAGGAAGCAGTTTCTGCTATCCTGATGCAATGTGATGACCAAGGTAATGAAAAACCAATGGCTTACATGAGTCAAAGCTTGTCTGATGATGAGTTTAAATAGTCTTTTATTGAAAAGCATGCTTTCTCTCTTGTTAAAGTTGTTGAAAAGTTTCACCACTTCATCTTAGCTAAGCACATGTTGGTAAAAGTCCCTTTACTTGCTGTCAAGTTTTTGTTCTCACAGACTTATGTTTCAGGGAAGCTTGCACATTGGCTTTCCAAAATTGAGGAGCATGATTTAACTATCATGACTTCTAAAACTATCAAGGGACGTGACTTAGCCCTTCACTTAGCTCAACATGATGAAACTAGTAAAGAAATTGATGAACATGATAACTCTCTATCAACATTGTTCTAGATTGACAATCAAATCCTTCCTGTGTCTGAACATCCTTGGTTTAAAGATCTGGTTCATTACTTGCAAAATCAAAGGTGTCCAGATAACTTAGATATCCATCAAAGAAGAAGGATTTATCTCGAATCTTCTAGATACATCATTATAGGAGACTTCTTGTTTAGGAGATCTGCCGATGGTATGTTACTTCGATGTGTGAACAATGAGGAAGCACATAAATTGTTACAAGAGACTCATGGTTCTTTAAATTCTGTTATTCATGTAGGAGGTCAGGTTTCTGCTAAAACCATTGCTTTTAATATTTTCAAGAAAGGGTATTATTGGCCTTCAATATTTCACGATTCTTATGTTTTTTCAAGATCTTGTGGCAAGTGCCAGAAGTTTGATGGGAAAGAACTCCTTTCAGCCATGCCTTTACAACATGTCCTCCCAGACTTTCCTTTTTCAAAATGGGATTTGGACTTTATTGGTCCTATTAATCCTCTGTCTTCAGAAAGACAAGTCTTTATCTTGACAGCCATAGACTATTTTACGAAATGGACTGAAGTTGTCCCGCTTAAGCATTCGCAGGATGAGCAGATGATTTCTTTCCTTGAAAATAATATTTTTTCCAGATTTGGTCTTCCTTTGGAAATTATTACAGAAAATGGTCTCGCTTTTATTTCTTCTAAGCTGACCCAATTTTTAGCTAAGTTGGGGGCTAAACATTTTACCTCGTCAACTTATTATCCCCAAGGTAATGGGAAGGTCGATTCTATCAATAATAATCTGGTAAGAATTATCAAAAGGCTCATTGAATATAAGCATTGTCAATGGCACACTCTCCTCACTTACACCCTTTGGGCAGATCATACTACCACCAAGGTGAGCACTGGTTGCACTCCTTTCCATCTTGTTTATGGTCAAGAAGTTATTCTACCTACTGAGTTGGAACTTTCCTCCTTAAGGTTAATACTACAGGTCGAAGAATTAAATTCTTCTAATGTTTCTCAAAGAATGAATGCACTTTTGGCTTTAGAGGAGCCAAGGATGTTTGCCTTGGATAATATAAAGAGAAGACAACAGACTATTAAAAAATATTTCAACAAGAGTGTCAAGGCTGCCAAATTTAAAGTTAATGAGAAAGTATTGTTGTGGCATTCAGCTCATGCTGATAGAGGAAGGCATTTAAATTTTCAAAAATTATGGTTGGGTCCTTTTAAGATTGCTTGTGTCCTAGGCGCAAATTCTTACATTCTAAATGACTTACAAGAGCGATTGTTTTCCTACAACACTAACGGTTCCCGCTTAAAACATTACGTGGAAACTTGAAAAGTTTAACGTTGTATGGAATGTTTTCTGTATTATAGAAGTTTTTCATTTCTATTTTTACATTTTTGTTTTCACATTTCTGTCATTTCATTTCTACTTATTTCAATTCTGTTGTTTCATTTCTGCTAGGACATTTCTTGCTTTTTGTTCCTTTTGACTCATTTTCTCGTCAAAATAAAATGTTGGATCAGTTTTGCCACAGTGACGCTTCTGCAAAGTATTGTTAATCAATAACAATCGAGTTACACAATTGTCATGATGTTCCCCTTGAAAGCATCATTGAAATTGTTATCTGCTTCAACTGATGTTTTATAAGATAGTTGGTTTTATCCCTCTTCTGCTTTCCTTTTCTTTCATCCATTTCAAGATTCAAAAGAGTAGTTCAGAAATTTTTTATCCTTAAAGTCAAGAACATTTTTTTAGTTGAATGATTATGCTTACAGGGATAAACCCCCTCATACTTAACACTTTCCATGAGTTATTCCCAAATTCTCGATCATCTTTCCCTTAAATCTGCTCACTTCCCCCTATTGCATAATCATTCTGATTTATATCTTCTTGATCTGATGTTACTTGGTCTGCGAAACTAGACATTCTGAGTTCTTAATATGTTGGAAACATATTTTCCTGTAGAGTTGCCAGTTTGTTGACGATTAAAATCGTAACGATGAATTTCTCCCGCAAAGTATTGCTAAAAGCATTATTATTTAATTATGATAATAATATAATACTAGTAGGTGGGACCCCCTTGTAGGCTAGAGGGGCAAGGATAGACATATTACACGTGTTTTGTTGTTGTTATGACGTTGCCTACAAAGTCCTACATTTTTTATGATGCAGTCTTGGTTTCACTTGGCGTGATAATAAGTGGATAATGCATTATTGTGGAATGCTTTTGGTAATCACTTGCGACACATAACAGTTTCTATGGGTATGAGGATCATGTTATTTACAGGTGCTATGTTATAACCTTGTTACTAATTCATATGTTGATTACTTAGCCACATATATGCAAGGGAAACTTAGTGGGGGCTTGATCAAAACAAAGAAAAAAAAACTATAAAAGGGTTCTAAACTTATAGAAAAAGGAAAGAAACTATGTAAATAAACTACATGCAAACTTCGATTAAAATAATTAATGGATACAAGTGCTAGTCTTAACTATTATACTATGGTTTGGTTAATGGACTATGCAAATTTCATTAAAGTCGAATGGAGGCACATATAGCAATGTTGATATGGATTATTGTGTGGAGTTATGGCAAAGGTTAACATCTGAAATATCTTGGGTGGTGCACTATGCAATAGATATGGTCTCAGATCTTACGATGGATTGGCATTGATTATGCATTGGTTATATAGTTTGATTTATTGGTGGATGTTATGCTTATTGGGTTGTCCCATACTTAGAATTGAATGGGGCCAGGTGAGGAAGCGACGTGAATTTACTGCATGTCACTCCAAACCTTCCCTACCACCCATCACCCTAGCATTTTTGCATTGTTGCATTATCGCTTTGTTGGTCGTGAAGCTCCGCGTTTTCAGGTTTTTGGAAGGGAAAGCTCGACCAACCTGTCATTTAAGTGTTTTTCTCATAGGTATGCTTTGTTTCTCTCCATCCATGATGGATTCTCTGTTTTATGAACCAAATTGTGGCCCAGTGATGCTCGGATTCAGTGTGTTCTTGAGATTTTTGGTTGTGTGTAAAATGGTGTTATGGTTCTCTGTGATGACTGTAAAACATTGAAAATTGTAAGCAGAGAAATGGGTATTATTAAGTTTGTGTGTTGGTTGTTTGCTCGGTCAATGTGGTTTTATGCTAGGTCTTTGTGGAATAATAGTAGCAGTGGTGCAATAAGGCTTTGAGTTTGATGGTTGAGGGTTTTTATCCACCATTTTGTGTATCGGTGTCTGTCAACTCGTTTCCCTCTCGGTTGTTGTTGTAATCCTTATCCAGTTGCAGAGAAACTGCCAACAGTTGGTGTGTTCTTTTCTTCAAACCCTGAGATGTGGTTGATAACCCGTTCTTACTGTCTTTTCACTGAAAGTGTCCCAAGATCCAATCTTTGTTGGCCCCGAACGTTAATACAAGCCTATGTGGGTATTGAATTGATACAAGTTATATCTTGGCATTCCTTCAAAAAAAATGTGTGTGTCCTCACTGTTGTTGATGTCAAAATTTATTAACCTCCCAGGTGATTGGAAAGAGACATTATCTCGTTGTGTTTGAATACCCGCCACTATTAAGTTAACCCTCGTCTCTTCTCTGCAAGTGTTAGAGGCACCTGAGTGCAATGGGTTATTTTACTCGAATTGCCTTTGTCTCTCCTCGGGTGTTAACTTATGGTTCTGTCAAGGGCTTGGAGTAAATAAGTCAAAGGACTGTATGGCTCACTACTATTTCATTTTCAAAATTGTTTTTTGGCGTGTGGTTGTTAATCGATGGTGAAATGGATATAAGTATTGCAAGACCGTCAACTCTCTGTGTTTTTGTTTAAAATGATAAACAAGCTTGCGATGCCTCTCGGCATTTGATTTTTGACAGAGCATGATTTTGACTCTGACTTGTCTATGCTCTCCTCAGGCACATTCTGGGGTTTGTCGAGTATTGGATGATCAATTTAATGACTGCGGAATTTTAAAGACACATGCTCTCTTGTTATAAATCCATCCTCTTGGTCAAGTCTCTATTTGGTCTTTCTGCGATGAATTTGTCTGAACAAATAAGAAAGAAAACGAGCAATTGCATATAGCCGAGAGCTGCCTTTCTATGTGTTTATGGTCTCAATCAGTGTGTTTAATCCAACATGTTTTTGATTGCTTAACGAAACACCTGTGTGAGTTTTACCAAGCCCAATCAAGGTTTTGGTAAGTTAAAAAGGTGCATGTGTGTCAGTTTAGTTCTGTTCACTTCATATATGATATAGTTATATTGGAATCATCATGCAGAGTATCGATTGTTTAAGAAAGAAGTATACACACAAAGATCAAGCTCGGGGTTTATGTTTGGGTTGATTGTTGTTATCAATTCAAGATTTTTTCGATTGATATGATTGAAGACCTGTGTATAATCAAGCACACTTTTAAGTCTGTCCATTTTTTTGAAAAGACACCCGTGTACATTTAAATTGGGCCCGATTGTAAATTGATGAACAGTGACTGTTGATTGTTTATCGTGGTGCATTATTGGTTGTCAGGGATAAATGTTGAGCATATTGTTGTGCATGTTTTGTTTATTTTAAAAGGAATAGATCAACATTATAATATACAATACTATTGAATGGAACTGTTTATATAAGTTATAATACACAGACTGTTATAAATTGAGGACTTTTGGGAAATTTAATTATTATGGAGACAACAAGCAGTGTGATGAAATTGTGACACAATGAATGCTTTAGTCTTGAATTGGAAGCTTTTTGGATTAAAACTTGAACAGGGTTATGATAGTTGATTTATTTAATTTATTTTAAGAACAATATCCATCTTATTCCCTTTCATTTTCTCACTTTTTCACTCATTACAAATCCCCTCACAATCCCAAATTCATTTTGCACGCCATGTTCTTAAAATTAAATTAAAACTTTGTATTACAGTAATTAAGAAATAACACAGAGATGGATCACAGCTGATATGATTTGATTATTCTTGCACAATCGATTGTTTAATGAATTGTTGAGCAGTAATCGTGTTCTTACTCCCTTTCATTTTCTCACTTTTTCGCTCAATACAATCCCCTCAGATATCCCATAACCCTAATTCACCCCCTGCTCATTGACAATTATTGAATGAATTTTATGGATTGGATTGCATGGGTCTGATGTGATTGTTGAGCCAAACTTTGTTTCATATTAAGAGATTGTCATGTATGGTTTGTTTAAGAAGCTAGTTGTTAATAATCATTGCATACAAAATGAGCTTCTTCAGTAGAGGAAGTCATGGTTGAAATAACAGGGTAGAGGAAATTGGAACAGAGGGCCTAGAAGGCCCAGATTCTCAACACATTTTGATGCAGATCCTCAAGAGTTAAACCAGCTCTTTCAAGCTGGATTTTTCAATTGGATTGGACAAGGGGTAGTCCAACCTAGACCAGAGAGGCCTCCCTTCCAACCCCAACATGTCCCTGGTATCCCTATGCCCCCTCATGTTTCATTGCAACTTGAAGTTCCTGAGAATTACGGATGGTAGGAAATTGTTCACCCAACAGTCTCCCAACATCGTGGCTAGACAAATTTGTCTCTACCTGTTGCTCCTCCGCCTATTAACCCAAATGTCCAGATTCCCCCTGCACACTCACCTGTACAATCCTCCCATGCAAGAAAAAGACTCAAAACTGAAGCCCACCACATGCATGACAAAGGAAAAGTCATTGCTTCCTCCTCCTCTCCCTCAAGTGATTCAACCAAATCTGTTTTATCCCACATGCACTTGAAAGATGATTGTTCTCATGTCATTAGTGAGATCAAGACTCAAGGCTCTACACAACCTGAGGCTAATTCAGGAAAGTCAAAAGGGGATAGCAACAATAAAGGGAAAATTGCTTCTCAAAGTGGCAAATACGTTTTTTTATTATACTTTATTATTGTTTTATTAAGAACAGTGGACTGCTGAAGGTTTTGGATAGCATACTATTTTTTGATATTTTGGATAGCATACTATTTTTTGATATTTTGGATATTATATGTTTGGATATGATTTAAAATATCATTGATATTCAATTTTCAAGTTATCGAAATGATAATGGGAGCCACAAGGAAGGACGTGTTTGATTTATTGTCTAGTTGTGTTTATTTTTGTTATGAAATTAAAGGGAGTCACAAGGGGTCCCACCTACTAGTTATTATTTATTAAAAGACCATTATTATTATTATTATTATATTAATTTTTCCCCTAAACTAAAAGTTAGTTGAGTTTTAGTTAACTTAACTAAAAGAGGTAGTTGAACTACTTCAACTAATTTGGAATGCATAAAAGAAAAATGAGAAGGAAGAACAAAAGGAGAATAGAAGGAGAAAGCATACTAAGGTTTGTTCTTAAGTTTTATTGAGATGGTTCAGTTTTCATTCATTGTGCAATTCATTAAAAGCCTAATTCTCTTTATGACAATAGGGTCCTATTTTAGACAGCAAGGTTCAAGGTTGAACCATATCATTCAGATGCTTGTTTCAGAGGTGTTGATCTATCTTTGATAGTCTCTGTAGGCTTGTCTGTTTATGAATTATATTTCATGACTGATAAAGGATATTGTGCAGAGTCAAGTGGGAAACAATCTGTGGCAAGCTGGTCCAAATTTTAAAGTTTAGTTTTTACTTCCTATCGGAGTCTTTTTGTATGGTTTTCATCAGGGATATCTAAGTTTGACTTTGGTCCAAACTTCCTCAGGGATTTTTGTAAAGAGAACGATTCTTTTGATTTCTTGGAATGAAATAAGTGATTGTTGTTATGTCTCATCTGTGTTAATATGTGACTTGGTATTTTTGTTTTTGTCTCCACATTTACTTTTGCACTTGTTATATTCAGAAAATTATATAAAAATGTTGAATTCTGCAGCAATCTTTTATTTTAAAAAATCATCCTAAGCCCTTGTAACTAATACTTGTGGGTTGGGAAACAATTTTTGAGGCTATAAACATAGGGTGATATTCCCAACTATCTTTCCTTAGCCAAGCAAGATTCGAAAATGCTTGAGTAAGACAATTCATATATTTTCCTCAACACCCTTGTCGTTGACACCAATAACAACAATATTCCCAATAGATTGTTGGTTTGTCTTGTGACATGATCCTAGATCAATACATGTTTTTTTAGAACAACACTATTGTTAAGACAAACTAGAACGTGAATATACATGATGACAATCTTGATTAAAATGTATTAAGTGAACCCTTATGCATTTAAGTGGTTAATTTTTAGATAAAACTAAATTTCTTTTACATATAATAAGTTATTCCAAGAGGTTAAATGATGGGATATTTATATTATATAATCAATCTTTACAAGCATGATTGTTTTTTCATTGCATTGAATTAATCATATTGCCTAATGTCATCCCATGCATATAATTTAACGCCATCATTAAAAAAAATAAAGATACTTGCAATTAAGAGAAATTTTGTATTTTTATTTATTTTTCCTTAATCCATTGTATGTGTTTCAATCATTAATAAAAATTTCATTTTTTCCTATTTTTAGTTAGCTTTACCACGCATTCAAGTGTCTCGGGCATTAATAATTGTAATTATTATCAAATTCATTTCAAGTGGTGCCCACAAAGCACAATGCATAATGCATGAACATTTCCAACTAAGTAAAATGTAATATATAATTTTTCACAATAATGGTTATATTTTACATTACAAAATGTCATAGCCGAACCAAACAACTTTGTAATATAAAAATAAAGAAGAGGTTATAGTGAAATATCCAAAACATGAAATTAAAGGTTTCTCAACCAATTGGATCAGTCTTCCCTATTCCAAACCATAGTGGTTTCCCTATTCCAAATTATAGTGGTTTAGCAGGTATATTGCCTTGCAAATTGCTCAAGTAAATAAACTACATGCCAAAACATAAGAAAACAAGAGAATACAAATGTTAGTTTCCATGTCCATTATGAGTGTTTGCTTGCTTGCGATCTCTTTAGACATTTCCAATAGCATGAAGACATCTCTCTTCCTCAAGTGTGACAACAAGACAAACCTCACATATGCCTTCATCTAGTTCCAAATTGTGAGAGCATTTTGGGCCCGTATGCTCCTCTAAACCTGAAGAAATGCCATAGATGGAGGGATCCATTGATGGGCTTGAATCTATTGAAGAGGGAGAGGAAACTATAGATGGGGGAACACCAAGATGAGCCACAATTTATCCAACCAACTATTGTAGAGAGCTCAATTGCCTTGTGACTTCTAGGTGTTTCATGCACTGTATGCCCATGAAGGAATCCACTTCCTTCCGCAATTCTCTAACTTCCAACATATGCCTAACATTTTCCCTTGGAAATAGCTCCCCAAGAAATTCTTGGGCACTTCCCCTGGATGTAAGCTAGTATAAAGTAGGCAACATAGACTTACTATGCCCAACCCCAAGGGAATCGAGCCAAGGACATGCACTATGCATCAGATTATTGATAATGCCATGGAAACAATGACACTAATCGATTGAGCTAACCCTTGAGGATAAAAATAGCCATAACGATTATTGTCCATTCTTAAGGATGACAAGAGGGTGGGCTTTGACCCACTTATGTGTGCACGAGGAGTACAATGTAAGCATCACATGCTTGACTACTACCTCTGGGTGCCCCCATGGAAACCTCAAGGGATAGAAGCCCTCATGGGAAGTAAACATTATTCATCAATGAAAAACTCCTCATTCTTCACTGATGAATCCAACCCCCTTGGACAAGTAAAATGTAATGTTCTCGTGAACATATAAAAATAAACTTAATTTCATCGTAACAATAAATTAAGTGATGTTATTCTCAACTTAAATGTGATTGAACTTTTAATAATAAATTTAACTTTGTCATGATTGCAATTAACAAGTGATGTGATCAAATAAAACTACATTATTATTAATGAATGCAATTATTATAATTTAAACTAGTGCCATATAAACTTTTCTAAACAACTCAAATATTTTATTATTACAACATGTAAAATTAAATTTAAATTCATCACGACAATAAAAAAATAATTAATGTTATTAATGTAGTTGAACTAGTGACAATAAATTTGACTTCATCGTGACAATAAGTAAGCAATGCCACAAAATATAACCATGTCTCTAATAAGTAATGCAACAAAAGTGTTATAGTAAAAAAAGCATATAAAAATATCATCAGAAGTCAAGCATACATATCCACATAGATGTAAGTTAGTGCGTGCTCAAATATACATAAGTAAGTGTGTTTTCAAATATACAATGCATCATAAGATGAGTAGAGTCCATAAGATCAATAGATGTAGTACTAGGAATGACAACACTAATTTTAGTACCACCACCCTCAACACCACCACCACCACCACCTTCAACATTGTCGCTTTTAATACCGGTGCCACAACCATATGTAACAAACATCACCCTCAACATCAACACCACCCTTTGACACCACTGTCAAGGTCATTAGGTGTAGTCGAGTCACGATGTTTCTTGTGATGTCGATGTCATTGCCATGCAACGTGATAACCTACACCTTGAGAAAATACAAAAATAGTCATGTTAAATCTTGTGGAATCTCCCTTAGGATCCTTTAGTGTTGTTGTTGAATCGTGAATAATGGTTATATTGACCACCATGATATCTCAATAGTGAATCACATAGGGTTCTAACATAACCCTCTATCATTGTTGCTCCACAGGTCCCAAGCTAAGCAACAAGATAATTTTTCTTGTATGAACCAAATCCATGGGTTGGGAATGGCACATTCATGAAATGACCAACATCTACAAAGTAATTGACCACACAAATTATTTGATCTACATACAATCTTATTATGTACATGCACAATAAAACATGTCATAAATTAAATTATCATAACTATAATGAGCATGGTTATGTTTACCTCTATTGTCAAGTGGTTCATCAATAGAAAGGGGCAAAGTTTCAAGATAACACCAATACATGCTTACATGTGGATATGCAATGAAGTCAAAGATTGGCTCATCTAGACTATCTAGCATGGAAATTATTGTTTAACTGGCACTCTTACATGGAACTATTGGTTACATGGTCTTGGGAATCATCACCCCTTGATGTGTGCATACAAGCAATGGGAAATGGAAAGCTAAGGAGGCAGTCATAGGTGGGTAGAGTAACTAGAAACCTCTCAAAAATAGACATCAAAACTCAAATGCACAAGAGGATCCAACCCTCCTTACACATCCACTAAGCAAGCTAGGTCCAATGCATGATAAAAACATCCTAGAAAAATATATCTCCACCTAAGGCATAGTTTGTGCATTTTCCATTACTATGGGTAGGGCCAAAGATACGTACTATAAGACTAGCAACCCACACTTCCTCGCTTGAAAAACCCTCAATGCATAGTTGTTCCTTAATGACCTTATATGCCCCTGCTTAAATCTCCTTAATACTAGAATACCTTAGTGTGTATGCCATCCATGACTCTTCAATAGCACCCCTAGGCACATCGAGGAAAATGGGAGTGTCTTTCCCCCTTCTAGATATACCCATAATAAAATAAATATTGTCCTTAAATGGAGCAAACCAATTGTCAGCCCCAACCCTAAAAGCTTGATGACCTAATCCCAACAATGAATCAACTACCTCAAGAAATCATTCTTCACCTTCAAGAGTGTTTCCTCCTCACCAAATTTGAAGATTGCAAGATCTTATAGGAGAGATGTGTATATGCATATGAATTGGGGGTTGTGGGTCTCTCTCACACCCTCTCATTTGCAATCAATTCCCTCATAATGTTGTATTACTTTGGAGGAAGGTGAGGTGGTGAAGGAGCCTGATTGACATAACAAAATGATTAGAATTGTAATATTTTAGTTATTAATTTTACTAATAAACTATAACTTAATTTGATTAGGTGAGACCAAAATTTTACCAGTGCATCATCTTCTTTGTCAAAGGAAATGATGAATCAATTCACCCACATATATCTAGTCAAACTAGCACATTGTTGTGCCCTATCTTTATAACTTTATATATGTCACAACAATCCACCCCAAAATGACAAGAGAACCAACACCATGTAGTCCTAGTCGTAAGTGGTACCCTACTTCCTTCCATGTGCATGGTGTTGAGCTCCAATCTACCCTAGTAAATTAGAGTGTAATTAATTGTCAATCCGGTGTTTGTAAGACTTAGAGGCATGTCCAAAGTATATGGATTTTAGAGATAGTTTTTATCTTTTATGGAGATAACCAAAAAAACTTAATCTAAGGCTGAATGTGAAAGAGATGCTAAGCTCCTATTCAGAAGTCATCTTCATAGCTCTCATGACAGTGATCAGCACTTGTTTTTCAAATGGTCAAAACAGTGAGCATAAAACCTATTCTAAGGCTGACTGTGAAAGAGACACTAAGCTTTTATTCAGAAGTCGTCTTCATAGTCCTCATAACAGTAATCAGCACTTGTTTTTCTGAAGAGTGAAAACAATAAGCATTCAAGAGAAAGTTTAAGACCTATCAAATGTGGGAAGAACAAAACTCTTATTCAAGAGCTGCATTCGTTGTTCTTCTTTCATTCGTTCATTAACATCAAATCAAATCAAAATACTGAAAGCATAAAATAACTCAAAAGCATTCAAAACTATCTTAATGCTTGAAGTCTAACTGCTCATTGAGTTCTCATTCAAGAATCCATTCACAATGATGAGTAAGTCTTGAAAACATTAAG